>OZ026596.1:4538317-4570817 GCA_964020085.1 Micromussa lordhowensis | reverse complement strand
CGTTACAAATCTCTCTTTAGCAGTAACATTTTAATCATTCGTTGTGCTGCATCTGATGAAACTAATCCTGTCCTTGGAAACCAAACGAGAAATTCACCAAAAACACCCGGACTTGCTGCTCTGTTTTCTCTTCACAGTTGTTTTCAAGGACTTGAAGAAGTCAGTTTTTTTCTACTTTTGCATGCTTGGACGCACAAAAATGATCTGCGTCGGCCGGGAATCGAACCCGGGTCAACTGCTTGGAAGGCAGCTATGCTCACCACTATACCACCGACGCGGGGTTCACTAATACTTCACTTTTCTGTCACTTTGATGCGTCAGAGAACTACCCTCTTCAGTGGTCAACTTGCCTTACAAATAAATTACAAACAAACACTATCACCAGGCTCTTAAACAAAATACTGGTTGAAGTAGAAATTGGTTTTTATTGGTTTTGCTTTTAATAAGGAACAAGTATAAAGTATTCTTCAGTTTAGCTTACTTGAACGATATAACTTATATTCTCCTACAGAAGGGCGTCTTTTGAAATGATATAACTTGGCAAGTTTATTCATAAGCACTAATCGTAATAAATAAAAAATCAGTTTATTTCGCGATAAGTTATAAAGCAAAAAGAAATCCTGTGAGGTCCCACCGAGATTTGATTTCAAATCGCTGAATTCAGTGACCAGAATTAAAATAATTTGAAAACAAACCAAGAAACGAAAACAAAAACACAAGCAATAATGAAAAACAGAAAACTACACAACAAGATACGATATTAAAAATCAAAGAAGATAACTTAGCCTTTTTCCCCAGTGTATTAACCGCTATGCTGCGCAGTAGCGTTACAAATCTATCTTTAGCAGTAACATTTTAATCATTCGTTGTGCTGCGTCTGATGAAAATAATTCTGTCCTTGGAAATCAAACGAGAAATGCACCGAAAACACCCGGACTTGCTGCTCTGTTTTCTCTTCACAGTTGTTTTCAAGGACTAAAAAAAGTCAGTTTTTTCTACTTTTGTATGCTTGGACGCACAAAAATGATCTGCGTCGGCCGGGAATCGAACCAGGGTCAACTGCTTGGGAGGCAGCTATGCTCACCACTATAACACCGACGCAGGGTTCCCTTCGCTTTCCTGTCGCTTTGATCCATCAGAGAGCTACCCTATTCAGTGGTCAACTTCCCTTAAAAATAAATTACAAACGAACACTGTCAGCAGACTCTTAAACAAACTACTGGTTAAAGTAGAAATTGGTTTTTATTGGTTTTGCTTTTAATAAGGGACAAGTACGAACATATTCTTCAGTTTAGCTTACTCTAACGATATAACATATATTCTCCTACAAAAGGGTGTGTTTTGTGTTTTGAGGATGATATTAGTTAGCAATTTCTTTCATAACCGCTAATCGTAATATATAAAAAATTCGGTTCATTATAAAACAAAAAGAAACCCTATGAGGTCCCACCGAGATTTGAACTCGGATCGCTGGATTCAAAGTCCAGAGTGCTAACCATTACACCATGGGACCCGGTATATAGAGAAGGCGGAAAAATAAAGCAATCATCTTTGTATCATTGTTTATAAACATAAGGAAATATGGTGGTAATAGCCCATTACAAAACTTTGAAATCACAAACAGTGTGCAGGTAAAGCTTCAAAAACAACACAAGAGACAACAACAAAAACACAAGCAATGAAAATACGACGCGGAATATTTTTGACTAAATTCGAGCTGTTTGGAACAGTTGGAAATGTGGTCAAACACGGTCTTGAATGTTTAATATATCATCACAATCTGTGCTCATCGAGGCCCCGTCCACAATACTCCGGGAGAAATTCTTTCTGAAAACGCATCAAAGGTTTTCCCTCCACACCTGGCCGAAGAAATTTAAAAACGCAACAACCACCGATAATTTTGGTTTTGTGTTTGAGGAAAACTTGGGCAGGGAAATCACATGATTATCTTGACGCCATCGTTTCCGGAAATCTCCGTTTCCAAAATCTTTGTCTTCCACACGAAAACGAGAAGCCGGCGGTTTCGTTTCCGGTTTGTATAGCGTTTTCGAAAAGCTCCGTTTTCCGTCCTCACGAAAACGAAAAGCCGGCGTCTTCACGATTCCTGCGGTTTGAAGAGCGTTTTAGAAAAGCTCCATTTTCGTGAAGGATAAGTGTGAACGGTTGGCCTAACCGTAGAAATAAAGCTGCGTTTTCAAAATTATTCTGTGCAGTGTGGACTTTGCGGCCAATAGACGTCTTTTTATGGCTTGTTCTGCTTTCCTCAGACCCACTGCAGGTACAAAGATTACGTGATAGGCGAAGACTGTGACAGCTGTGAGGCCTTTCACTTTAATCTTCAAATAAATAACCCGTTGGGCTGCCAGGCATGCGACTGCAACACCAATGGAACTCTGGGAACGATCAAGACATGCCATGAGTCGAGTGGACAGTGTTTATGGAAGAGTCACGTGATAGGCTGACAATGTGAACGGTGTCAAGAAGGCTACTACAGTTTTAAAAGGCCTGAGTAGGCAATGCTAAGCTTCAGAGAAAAGATTCATTAGGATTTATCATCAAGGTAATCCCTCTCAAGTTGTTTTATTAGAAATGGTATCTAGTCCTCATGGCAATAACGTTACCACGTGAGTTGCATAAATGTTTTTGTGGAGAATGAAAATAAATCGCTTGGGCTGTCCACGTGATTAAGATTGGCTACTTCGAGTCTCTTCTGGGATTGCTGAAGCTGAGAGTGATCTAAAAATAACTACAAAGAAAGACGTCCTGGACCAAATTGTTTGGAATAATCGATTCATAACAATCAACAAAGCCTCCGTGTACTTTCGAAACTGGCATCATGCCGGTATTCATAAACTTTCCTGTCTCCTCGATGATTACAATAATCAATTTCTGTCTTTCAACGAATTCTCACGAAAATTTAAGGTGAAAAGTAACTTTTTACAGTATCACGGCCTCCTTTCAGCAATACCAAGTCAATGGAAAAAATATCTTAAACAGGAACAGCAAGCCGCCACAGTTAATTTACCTGAAATCGATATGCTTACGTGCAAAACAATTTACAAATCGCTAATTGATTGTCAGAATTTCCCTCCTCCTACGGCTGAGAAAAGACTTATAGAATGTGGTTTCGATATCCACGAGCGTCAGAAAATATACTCCTTACCCTTTCTCGTGACTAAAGAAATTAAACTTTCAATATTCCAATACAAGATTATTCATAACATTCTCTACACCAATTGCATTTTGTACAAAATGAAAAAGGTTCAAAACCCTCATTGTCCCTTTTGTACAAACGTAGACCAAACAGTCGGTCACTTATTCGTATCGTGCCCCATTTCTAATTCTTTCTGGTCGCATTTTATTAAATGGTATCAGTCTGTTTCTAAAAACACCCTTAGCCTATCCAAGAACGAAATTATTTACGGAGTTCTCACGAATTGGTCTTCTTGTTCAACCCTAAACCACCTAATTCTCATAGGTAAATACTTCCTCTACTACAAATCATTAAACAGCGTTAAATTTCAGTTCGCAGATTTCGTAAATCTTGTATATGACAAAATTGAAATCGAACGTAACATTGCCTCTATATCAAACAAACAAAATATTTTTTTAAAGAAGTGGTCCAGTTTCATAAAAACGGAAGGAGTCACAGGCCTAAACAATAACAACATACAGTAAGTAAGTAATGCAACGTATTGTCAGGTTATGTAATGTATTGTAAGTGATGTATGTAAGCAAGTAATGCAGTGTATTGTAATGAAATATCGTGTAAGCTAAAGTAACGTAATGTAGGCAGTTAATGTCGTATAAGTGATGTTTACAAGTAAGTAACATAGTGTATTGTAAGTAAGCAATGAATGTAAACTCAGTAACGTGCCGTATTGTAAGTAGATGTATGTAAGTAGAGTTATGTACCGTGTTTGTAACTACCTTTACAGTGCAAAAAAAAAAAAAAAAAAAAAAAATAACTTTAGGGGTTACCCCAGGAATAAGGCCTGTATGGGGGATTAAATATCTCACCTTTCATACTTTCTTAACAATAACTATGACGCTATTTGTTGGTCTACGATCAAAATAACAGAGATCATTAGAAATTACCTGAAACGTTAACTAAAAGAGGTTAATTAAAAATCAGAAAAAGGATTGTTTTTTACATTAACGTAGTAGTCGTGGCCGAGTGGTTAAGGCGATGGACTATTGGGGTCTCCTCGCGCAGGTACGAATCCTGCCGACTACGAAGAGCTGTTCTCTTCTTTTTTGGCTTTGACCGCAGCCAAATAATACCAAATAGTAACAAAAAAATATTTTAAAATTTTTAATTTCATACGTCTTAAAAATGAAAAAAGAAAAAAAGGGGTACCTGCCAAAACCTTTGTTTTTCCCTCTGAGACATCAATACGTTCATAAGGCCAACCTCGTACCCAAGACATTACCCTTGCTTGATATTGCCGATCGATATTTTTGTTGCGCGCGTTCTCCCGCGCTTGTTTCCGGTTGCGTGGTTTTTCTTTAATTTTTAATTTGATTGGTGGAAAATAACAAAAAAGAAGCAGTAGAACGTTGTCAGACCTTCTTTTAAGTTAAAAAAAGACTACTAGCAGAGAGAGGTTTTGATCCAAGAACCTCTGGGTTATGGGTCCAGCACGCTTCCACTGAGCCACTCTGCTATTGACAGCTGAGGGTTTGAAATATTTAACTTGACTACTTTCCAATGGTGGCCGTTCACTACATGTAATGTTCCTTCTTGCCTGAATAAAAAGCGACATTTTTTTCTTGCTCGAACGTAAAAAGAAAAAGAAAGTCATTCTCGGTTTATAGGCTTGTTAGAGCTTCGAAAATCGATTTTAGCGACAAAATCGTTTAACATCACGACCATGCATGAAAAATTAAAAAAAAAAATTCTCAGAGCAAGGTTTTGATACTGGGACCTCTGGAATAACGTCTTGAAATATTTAACAATGCACTTGACTGCTTTCCACTGGTGCCTTATAAAAACGGTCTTTAATTATATGTTATGTTCCTTAATTTTGCCTAAATAAAATAAAAAGAAACATTGGCTCCAACTTACTAAGAAAAAGAAAACCACTCTCCACTGACACCCTTCTGAGGAATTTGAAAATCTAATGTACGAACAAAATTGGTTTGGCGTTACCGTCATGAAAATGTTAAAACAATAACTTAAAGTTGAAAGTGAAGAATGATCCTCCCAGTGAATTTTCCAATTTAAGCAACTGGAAAGAAGAAGCCTGAAAAAATTCAGGGCTTCAACGGGATTCGAACCCGTGACCTCCGCGATACCGGTGCAATGCTCTACCAACTGAGCTATGAAGCCACACATTGGGAGCAAGGTCAATTTGTTGAGCTCATATCTTCCCGTGAGGAGTGAAATGATGTAAGTATATATGAAATAATTCATATATTTGAACTGCGGTCATAGATGAAAGTGAAGAATGATCCTCCCAGTGAATTTTCCAATTTAAGCAACTGGAAAGAAGAAGCCTGAAAAAAATCAGGGCTTCAACCGGATTCGAACCCGTGACCTCCGCGATACCGGTGCGATGCTCTACCAACTGAGCTATGAAGCCACACATTGGGAGCGAGGTCAATTTGTTGACCTCATATCTTCCTGTGAGGAGTGAAATGATGTAAGTATATATGAAATAATTCATATATTTGAACTGCGGTCATAGATTAAAGTGAAGAATGATCCTCGCAGTGAATTTTCCAATTTAAGCAACTGGAAAGAAGAATAAGATTACATTTAGTTAAACATCTAATGATAAAAATGAGCGAAAAAAGTTTAACACAACGTTTCGATGACTCCATGTCATCATTGTCAAGTGAAAAGAGAATAAAAAATTTCATAGCTTAATATAGCGTGCGAGGTGATAGAACATAAAGAAAAAGAAGAAGAAGCCTGAAAAAAAAATCAGGGCTTCAACGGGATTCGATTCATATATTTGATTCGCAGTTCAAATATATGAATTATTTCATATATACTTACATCATTTCACTCCTCACGGGAAGATATGAGCTCAACAAATTGACCTCGCTCCCAATGTGTGGCTTCATAGCTCAGTTGAGCATCGCACCGGTTTCGCGGAGGTCACGGGTTCGAATCCCGTTGAAGCCCTGATTTTTTTTTTCAGGCTTCTTCTTTCCAGTTGCTTAAATTGGAAAATTCACTGCGAGGATCATTTTTCACTTTCATCTATGACCGCAGTTCAAATATATGAATTATTTCATTATTTCATGCATTAGCCACTTTATTACACGTATATGAATTATTTCATATATACTTACATCAACAATAACTTAATAGCACAGCAAGGCTTTGATCCTCGGATATCTGGGTTATGGGCCCAGCACGCTTTCACTGCGCCACTCTGCTGCTGAAGAACAAGTATGAATTTACAATCGTGTTTTATCGGTTGCTGTTACAAGCCCTTCAACTTTCACTTATTTAAAGAATAGCTGTTAACACAGAACAAAAAGGACTAGTCCGCAAATAGCATTTGCTAATCTAGGCGGAACAGTCACACTAAAAGATTACAATGAAAATAATAAGTAATTACTAAATTTACAAAGGAAACTTACATAATTACTTGCACAGATTGTATCAACTTAAATCATTGTTAAATCGTTAAAATAATTACAAGTTCAGTGACTCCGGCTTACAAGGTATGTTTAAATAAAGAAGAGCAGAGGTAATTTGGTAAATATTAATTAGGTAATTTCAATATAGTCATCATGCTTCTTAAGAGTATGAAGAAGGAAAGAGTGGAGTTTCGTTTGGAAGTGCGTTTTTTTGGGAGCTCTCTTCATGATGCTGGTATCTCATTCCAAATTTTAGCACCTACTCTTGTGAAAGCTCTTTTTTTGGATTTCTAACCTATATTTCTTAATATAAAATTTATTTTCTGACAAAGACCGAGTGTTGTAAAAATGAATACTGGCAGTGTCGCTGAATAGGTTTAAAATGTTATTGGGTACCTTCCGATTTCGTGCATCACGCATTAAACAACAGACGGATTTAATTTGCTTTATGCTTCATGGAACTCCCTTGTTCCATGTGACATAAAGAGTGTGTGTTCTTTGTTGTTGCTTTTAAATGACAAACTTTTCTTTTTCTTCACCGTATCCGAACTGAAACAATGCTCTAATTAATATTTAAACGTAGTTGAATCTTCTTGAGTTTTTGCTTAGCTTTATGTTGAAAAGGTAGTCGCCGCCGAGTGGTTAAGGCGATGGACTAGAAATCCACTGGGGTCACCCCGCGCAGGTTCGAATTCTGCCGACTCTGTTGATCAGTGGTTTATCTTTGTATATTTTGTGAATTGAAAAAAAGAAGGTTACAAGTTTCCTAACTGGATTTATGACCTCTTTTTATCGCCGGGTTCCTGTTACTAAATTGCTTTACTTGCACATGGACTGAATTACTTTGTTCACTAAATAATCATTCTTTGTATTTCATTTCTCAACATCACATCTGTAAAGTAGAGCTTAGGCCCCAACCACATTACGCGGAGGAATTTGAAAACGGAGGCTTCACTCTGAAAACGCATCAAATGTTCATACTACGCCAGAGGAATCAGTAAAAACGCAACAATCACCGGCCATTTTGGATTTGTGTTTGAAGAAAACTCGGGAAGGGAAATCACATGTTTATCGTTACTACATCGTTTTCGAAAAACTCCGTTTTTAAAATCACGAATAACTGTTTTCAGAGCTTCGGTTTGACGAGCGTTTTCAAAAAACTCTGTGAATGAATTAGAATGAACATAAGGCCTAACCGTAGAAATATAACTGCGTTTTCAAATTCCTATGGCGGAGTGTGGACGGTGCCTAAATCATTTTACTTCCCGTTTGTTTCACATGGTAGTCGTGGCCGAGTGGTTAAGGCGTTGCACTTGAAATCCATTCGGGACTTCTCGCGCCGGTTCGAATCCTGCCGACTACGTTGAATTGTATATTTTATGTTTATTTTTATTTGAATTCAAGAAGGCCACAGATCTCTTGACTAATAATAATAATAATAATAATAATAATAATAATAATAATAATAATAATAATAATAGTTTATTTATATAGGGCTATTTCTATTACTATCCCGATAGCGCTTTACAATGAATTTAAAGTATCTCATCAAAAACAAAACAAAATAAACTAATCAATCAAATAACTAAATTGTAGAAATCAAAATAAAACTAAGAATAATAAGCCTTCACGATAAAAATTCACTAGCTAGCTGACAAGCGAACAAACTAACTAGCTAACTAACTAACTAACTAACTAACGAACGAACTAACTAACTAACTAACTAACTAACTAACTAACTAACTAACTAACTAATTAATTAACTGACTAACTAACTAAACGAGTAATAAACTACCTAAAAGACTAAGTAACTAGCTGACCGATAATAAGTTATCTAGTAAAAAGCTTTCCTAAAACGATGTGTTGAATTGCATGAAATTGTCGCCTGTGAGTTTGTAACCAACGTCAACCAAACGATGGCCATTGATTGATCTCAAATTGCGTCTTAGCACATATTTTGTTAAAGTTTACCATTTACATGCATGTGTGAATCAGATCAGGATTTTTACATCCTAAGAATTACAATACAATACAAACTTTATTGACACTCCCTAAAGAGGGCTTTTCAGTGACAATTATCTAAAAAATTACAAAAATACAATAAAATAGACGTGAGATAAAACTAAGACCGAAGGGATAGAAAAGCAGCAAATAATTTGGCTCTAAGTTTACGCTTAAAATTACGAGAAGATTCGCAGAGTTTAAGGGAATTATCTAGACTATTCCAGAGACTTACTGTACGATAAAAAAAATGTCCTTTGTCCAGATTTAGATTTATATAACGGTATATGCAAAAGTTGAGAGTTTCTGGTGGCGCGACCACTTACTTTGCCACGTGTTAAAAACTTCGATGAGAGATAAGTAGAAGCGGAGCCAGTCATACCACAGGCGGCCCAGACGTGCTGTTAGTGAAATTAATTTATAAACAACAGAGCCGAATATGTATGTGAAGTTACAAGCAAAATTAACTGCAAAGGAGTCAAAATATTTATCAAATAATTCAAAATAAATGTTGGTTTGCCCTAATACATTTGTCTATTTCTTTGTCCTGGTCAATATCTGGTCTATTTTACTGCATTTTCTCAGTTAGTTCGCTTGCCATCATGGCTGCGTGGGAGCTATTATCTTAAAATTATATTAAGGGTCCAAAGAGTGTTTAAAAATCGAAATATTGTAAGACACAACCTGCATACCTTTAGCTGAATGCCTCCTTGTTCATCCTGGCTGGTTTAAACGGCATTTTTTCGCTTTTTACAATATGAGGTATCTTCCACTATAAAAGAAGTAAAGGCTGGCTACATGGTCAGCGGACCATCTCCACGCGAAGCTCAATAAATTCCTGAATAATCGACGGATCCGCTCCAAATTACGATCAGCTGAACCATATATTCCGTGGTTTCCTGGATAGTGCTCGCTGGCTTCCCAAACCCATCGGAACCGCACGAGAGCCACTCCTTTATCAGCATATACTTGACCTTTTCGCTCCGCCATGAACCGTGTACCCGACGGTTTTACTACGCATTTTGAATTTCAAGCTTAGCGACCGCGCCCGCCCGACAAAATAACACTTGCCATGGGAGGGACCGTACTATTTGAGACTCGTTCGATCGACGAACGAGTCTCAAATAGGTAGCCAGTGCAGTTCATTCAGGAGCGGAGTAACGTGGTCAAATTTTCTAGAACCACAGATAATCCTGGCTGCAAAGTTCTGGACCGCGTGGAGCTTTAGGAGGCTGGTGCATGGTGGCCGCTGCACTGGACCAGACAGAGGAACAATAAAACAACTTACTAAACACTAAAGTATTAATTATTGTAATTAAAGTCGATCTGTCAAACACATGCTTAACACGATTAATTTGAGCTAAACTTGAGAAGCAGGAAGAAACTGTTTTAACGATACGCTCTTGAAAAGTAAGGCTCGAGTCGAAAGTCACGCCCAGGTCTTTAACGACGTGCACCGGTGTTAATTCTTTTCCTAAGACGGAGAGACGAATAACCGGGAGATTTTGTAACCTTTGTCGACTTCCATAAACAATAAACTTAGTTTTATCAGGGTTCAAAAGAAGACGATTTTCAAAGCACCAGTTTCGGATATGTAGAAGGTCAGCATTCAAGTCAGCAACAGCCTTAGCCCAGTCATGGACTGGGAAAGTAATGTAAAGTTTTGTGTCGTCGACGTAACTTTCGGTAAGACAGGATCGGGGGACGAGTGGTAGGTCCGTAATTCAGAAGACAACAAAATTTTGTTCACTAGACTGGGTATTTTTTTAAATGACTACGTTTTCGGACCTCTTCAGTATTTAGTTCACTATCTTTAGTTTGCTGTCAGTTACTAAATTTCTTTATTCGCACATGGACTTCCTTTGTTCACTTTTTTTCTAAATAATCATTCTTTGCATTTAAAGAAGCCGCCCGTTCTCCACATCACATCCGTAGATTAGAGCTGAGACTCTTGACCGGGTTTTGATTCCTCTTACTTAACTTTGATTTCTCAAGGTACTCGTGGCCGAGTGGTTAAGGCGATGGACTAGAAATCCATGGGGTTAGGTTCATGGGGTCAGGTTCCTGGGGTCAGAATCCTGCCGACTACGTTGAATTGAAGATTTTCGTTTGATTCTTGTGTGATTTGAAATAGAATAGCTGCAGGTCTCCTTGCTATCGTGAAAGTCAACAATTTACATGTAAATTATGAATTTTACAACCCGTGAATGCAAAAGACATCATAATTTTGACTACTGATCCGACTGGTGTTTGAAAGGAGTATGGTGTCAAATTTTGTTCAGTTTTCAGAGAGGATTTTGAGAGTAATGGTGATTACTGTAAGCTTTAGTTTGCTTCTCGATACTTGGTTTTCTGCCTTTTCAACAGTTAGAGACTATTCTGGCTCATACAGTTCTGACCGACGTAAAAGGAAACCACTTCCTAGCTGATGTCCGGAAATTAGAAGCAAAAACTGTTCGTAAGAGTAAAAAAAAATGGCAGAGCGCGGTTTTGATCCACGGACATCGATCTGTGTTATGGGCGCAGCACGCTTCCACTTCGCCACCCCGCTGCAGACCAAAAGCCCAGGCCGCGGGCCAGGCTTCGGAGTAGTTTCGGTCACTTATGATTTTTGGCCAAAAGCGCCGGCCGGGGGTCAGGTTTCGGAGTAGTTTCGGTCACTTATGATTTTTGGCCAAAAGCGCAGGCCGGGGGTGAGGCTTTGGAGTAGTTTCAGCTACTTATGATTTTTGGCCAAAAGTGCAGGCCGCGGGTCAGGCTTCGGAGTAGTTTCGGGCACTGATGATTTTTGGCCAAAAGCGCAGGCCGCTGGTCAGGCTTCGAAGTAGTTTCGGTCATTTATCATTTTTGGCCAAAAGCGCACGTCGCGGGTCAGGCTTCGAAGTAGTTTCGGGCACTGATGATTTTTGGCCAAAAGCGAAGGCCACAGATCAGGCTTCGGAGTAGTTTCTGAAAGAGGTGCAAGGACTGCATCCAGTTTGTCTTCACCTGATGATGGTCTCAGTTTGCTCTCATAAAATATATTACTTCTGTCAGGCTTTGCTTCAACCAGAAATGCACTATCAAGTCGTAATGAGTCAATAATTAATTCTTTAGTTGATGTTGTTGCAGTTGCAGTTAACGCAACATGGGGAATACTGGGAAAAATGCTGCTTAGAATGTCCAACTTTCCATAGGCTGGTCTAAAGTGTTTCCTAGGGAAGAAGTTAAAATGGATTTGTTATGATCAATAAACTGAAACTTAGAAATTGTTAACTGAACAAAAAATAACCCCACCTCTCTTACTTTTTGCGAGTTCTATACATATTACAAACAAAAATACAAAATAAAACTTATGTAATAGTTGCCACTGGGATGTGAAGCTACTCTACTCATGTTTGAGAGTGATTGGGTGGTCCCCTGTGATAAAACTTAACCCTTCAAAAATTCCCCATGCTTTTAAGCAAATCTGAAAAATATCATACAAATGTAATAAAACCTACCAGAATCTTTATACAGCTTGAAAAACACTAATGAAAATTTTAAAATCCTCTTTTTTTCTAACACTCATTCAAAACACTTCATTTACTAGCTCATCAACCATCTACCTCTGAGTGTATATTTGACAAAGATGCTTGTTTTTGTCACTGATTTCCGAAAAGAGAAAATTGAGTAATAATTGTGTAGTACTTAAGCTTAATAAGTGATACCACACTTAAAATTGACTTACCATTCCTTGATCAGATGGGCTTCGTCAACTACGACGCATTTCACTCTTGTTTGATACACAGGCGATTTCAATAGTGAAATAAATTTGCTATCATCCACACAGACCTCCGGATGCATGAATAAAATTCGGCAACGCGGGTTCCTTTAATGCTTCCATAGAGAAACTTGCCCGATATTCTCCTCCACGGGAAACTTTTACTTGAACCGACCTTCCCTGGTTCATAAAGGAAGTCAAACCTCTTTCGTTAAGTTTTGAGATTTGATCTCTCATAAGTGCATTTAAAGGCGACACAACTAAGATGATCGCTCTATCCACATTTCCAGCTATGAAGTCGAATGTACCCGGCAAAACTTGGTAAATAAGAGAGTTTCCGACACCTGTCGGCAAGACGGCAAGGACATCTCTACCTTTCATCACTATAGCTTCCACCGCTTGCCGCTGTTCCTTTTTAACGACACTAACCCCAACTCCTGCAAGGAGGAAGAAACTGCTTGCTCGAACATGATGAAAAGAAACTGTGTAGCGCACAGGATTTCATTTCCCGCGAAACGGAAAAACATACACACACGCTAGAGCATGACTGTTGATCATGTATGTAAATTATTTAGAATACCAAGCCTCGAAAAACACCTACCAAAAGGCGCCAGACATCTCTCGGTTTCCTAGTAGAAATCTAAATACCCAACCAGCTCCAATTCCAAAAACAGCTTAAGCCCGCCTAACAGAAATACCGCCTTTCTCAATCATATAATGGCTGAAATAGGCTGAAGTTGACTTCGTGATGACTTCCGTTTTTCACAAGCATGCGCACAAGAACCGGAACCGCACGATTTCTGCGGTAAAAATTCCGTGTCCCCAGAGTTCTCCCCGGCGACCCACCGCTGACCGAGGAGCCCGAGAACTCTGGGCTCGAGATTGCTTATTTCCCTGGTATTTGAAAAAGATTATGTTTTCAAAGATTTTCAATTTTTATATAGGCTTTTGAAAGGAATCGTAATTACATTACGATAGTGAGCTTGTCGGAACTTGGGTTTTTTCTTTTTCAGGCACTTAGTGACTATCCTGGCTTATACAGTTCTGACTGACGTAAAAGTAGCAAAGTACAACTAATCTAAGAGCTAAACACAGATTTTAAAAAAAAGATTAAATATGGTTTTGAATCATACTCCTTGTGTTATTATGAATGAGACATTCAAAGATACATTATGCCACATTGCCTGTCTCCACTCAGGAGATAAATGAGAATCAGAGAAAAACTTCTGGGGTGAGAATATGGCCTATACCTTTCCAATGAAGTGATATCTTATCCATAGGAAAGCAGTGAAATTATATCACTTCATGCAAGTTGGCTTATGCTCCAGAAACTAAACTTTTAAGACCTTTCAAGAATCTTAAGTCACCTCAGGATTTCGATGGCCAACTTTCTCAAGAATTTTTGCACTTGGCAATGCCTCTGTCACAGGGTTGGGTGGTGTCTCATTCACAGTGGTAACATGACTTCCTTCATTTCCATCTTGCATAATGGATGAACATGCCTGTTGTGAAAAACAGCAATCAGGAATTAATACATTCTAATTGTGATTTCCAAATCCTTAACCTGATTCTAGAAAACTTGGTTGTTCAGGTTTGTTTTGTCTGCTTTAATTTAACATTTTTTTTAACAATGATATGGTTCATAAAGAAATTTAAACTATGTACAGGGTGTCTTTTGTCATGTACATGAAAAAGTATTTAATCAATTTATTCTAAATAAATACCACAATTATTCACCTCAGGGTTTTGAAACTGACCATCTCCCCCCATAATTCCCACACTTGCATCTTCCATAGGGTTGGGTAGTGTCTTGGCCCCAGTGTCACAAATTCCTTTGTCCTTCCATACAGAAGAACATAATAATAATAAAAATAATAATAATAATAATAAATAATAATATACAGTATTTATAGAGCGCTAATTCCCAATGGTCCAATGTTAAATGATGACAAGCCGGGTTAATTATAATCTCTGATTTCAATGTTAAGAAGAAATGTACTTTATAAATGATTAAAGCTTAATTTAAGAATGCATTATCTCCTCTGAATTTGGAAGCCTGTCATTCTCCAAAATTTCAGGATGTGCTAGCTCTTTAATACCACAGTGTCCAATGTTTCATTTCCTTGCATCTGACTCTGCTGTTGTTATGGAAATGACATCAGCTACAGTAATGCAGTTTGTACATTATTGAAAACGGAATACATTATGGGCCGAGCTAAGGGGCCCAAAAACAAAGACAGAGACGAAATGTGGGTGCAGTAAATCAGCGTTCATAACCCACTTTGAGGTGTTTATTGTCAAGTTTCCTGGAGTTTGGGTGATTTGTGTACCCCTTTAATCTGCTTTAATAAATGTATTGTGTACAGCATCGATAATGAAATTCCAAGGATAAATGGGATTTAATTCCTCAGCATATCTAGGTATTTCTCCTGATACGCGACATTAATTAGTATATCTACCTTTAGATTGACTAGAATCTATTTTGAAATACCTCGGTATCCAGAGAGTTCTCATCTGCATCTGCAGGCTTTGGTAGTATTGTTTTAAACAGGCAAACTCTAGAGTTAGTACTACATGTACTGCTTTTTCTTTCCAGATGCCTTCGTTTCAAATCGGGTAAAACGGAGGGAGAGACAGCTGTTTGTGAGGGACTTCTGTCGGCGATAGATCTCTTTAACTCTGGAGCAAAATGCTTTTCGTCGGCGTTGTGACAAACGCTGTAAAATTTCTCTGTCTTCTCTATTGTACACTTTAACAAAAGATAACACGATCGACAAATTGAAGTTGAAACAGCTCCAATGTCTTCCTCCCGTACATTTATGTCTCCGTACTTGGCTGTACTTTCTAACGGCCTCGGCTATTCCTTCGCTTGACGGTTTTTCACCAAACAGCTTCAAGTAGAACTTGTCCTTTTTTTCAATCAATTTTCTACAACAACGACAAAAACCATCCAAGGATGCGGCTACCATTACGTGAGCCCTCTCGAAGCTACGTTCGCAGCGGCAACGTGTGGCAATTTTACCGCCTAAAAAGTTAGCGTGGGAACGAAAGTTTTTTTTTTAAATCGCTGAAAGCTTAGCAAGGAATATGTTTCATTCGTATATTTGAAACTGCGTTAGTTTGGTGTAATATTTTATACATGACAGAGGTGCAAAAGGAAAAAATTCAAATCTACCTCCAAAACATTTCACCTTCCTCCTTTCGTTCCTGTTGACTTCCGCTTATAAGCCACAGCCAATGAAAATAAATATATTTTTTTTGGAAGATTTCCGGTACGACCGGCTTCCGCCCAACGATTGTTTTACTGAGAGCCAATCCAAAAACTCATATTTTTTCGTGTCCCCAGAGTTCTCCCCGGCGAACCACAGCTGACCGACGATCCCGAGAACTCTGGGCTCGAGATTGGAAAATAAGTGGTTAAAACTGTTATGACTTTGCATGATTCACATGTAAACGTTCGACTTTCAAGGTTGCAAGGACACCTACAGCTGATTTTATTTCAATTCACAGAAGAATAAAAAGAGAACATTTAATTCAACGTAGTCGGCAGGATTCGAACCTGCGCGGGGAGAACCCAATGTATTTTTAGTCCATCGCCTTAACCACTCGGCCACGACTACCCTGGTAAATGGATGCTAAGTAAAAAGATTCATAAGTCGGTCACGAGTCCGATCTCTGATCTACGGATTTGATGTGGAGAACGAGTGCCTCCTTTACATGCAAAAAAATGATCATTTAGAAGAGCAAAGGAATTCCATGTGCGAATAGAGCAGTTTAGTAACAGCAACCGCTAAAAGGCGGTTATAAACAAATCCACAGATATCCGTCAGCAGCAGAGTGGCGCAGTTGAAGCGTGCTGGGCCCATAACCCAGAGGTCCGAGGATCAAAACCTCGCTCTGCTAATTTTGTTTTTTTTTTCACTCTTACCAACAGTGTTTGCTTTTAATTTCCTGACATCACCTAGAAAGTGGTATTACGTCAGTCACAACTGTATAGGCCAGGATAGTCACTAAGTTCCTGAAAAAGAAAAAACCCAAAATCCAAGAAGCTCACTATCGTAATGTTATTACGATTCCTTTCAAAAGCCTTTCTAACAACTGGAAATCTTTGAAAACATAATCTTCTTCAAATGCCAGGAAGATAAGTGGCTACAACTGTTACGTCTTTACACGATTCAGATGTAAATGTTCGACTTTTTCAAGATTGCAAGGGGACCTACAGCTATTTTATTTCAGTTCACAGAAGAATAAAAAGAGAACCTTTAATTCAACGCAGTCGGCAGGATTCGAACGGGGAGACCCCAATGGATTTTAAGTCCATCGCCTTAAGCACTCGGCCACGACTACCCTGATAAACGGAAGCTAAGTAAAGATTCATAAGTCGGTCACGAGTCTGATCTCTGATCTACAGATTTGATGTGGAGAACGACTGCCACCTTTACATGCAAAAAAATGATCATTTAGAGTGAGCAAAGGAATTCCATGTGCGAATAGAGCAGTTTAGTAACAGCAACCGCTAAAAAGCGGTTATAAATTCACAGTTATCCGTCAGCAGCAGAGTGGCGCAGTGGAAGCGTGCTGGGCCCATAACCCAGAGGTCCGAGGATCAAAACGTCGCTCTGCTAACACTTTTATTTGTCATTCTTTTTTCTTGCAGTCAGACCCCATAAATGTTTTTGAAAAGTAATCTAGTTTAGGAATTCGAACAAAGATCCTTGGTAGGGATAATATGAGCTCTCTTTTTTTCAGCTTTTCTTTTTGAAATAAGTCATTATTAATTTAATTTATGTACATAAATGAACAAATTGCAGACTAAGAAAATCCCATTGTTGAGAGCTATATTTTAATATCATTTCCATACACGTCATCCGTGTGCAGAGTGGCTCAGCGGAGGCGTGCTGGTAAACCTGGTGCTAAGTAAAAAGATTCATAAGTCGGTCACGAGTCTAATCTCTGATCTACAGACGAGTGCCTCCTTTAAATGCACAAAAATAATCATTTAGAGTGAGCAAAGGAATTCCATGTGCGAATAGAGCAGTTTAGTAACTAGCAACCGATAAAAAGCGGTTATAAATCCGCAGTTATCCGTCAGCAGCAGAGTGGCGCAGTGGAAGCGTGCTGGGCCCATAACCCAGAGGTCCGAGGATCAAAACCTCGCTCTGCTAACACTTTTATTTGTCATTCTTTTTTCTTGCAGTCAGACCCCATAAATGTTTTTGAAAAGTAATCTAGTTGAGGAATTCCAACAAAGATCCTTGGTAGGGATAATATGAGCTCTCTTTTTTCAGCTTTTCTTTTTGAAATAAGTAATTATTACTTTAATTTATGTACATAAATGAACAAATTGCAGACTAAGAAAATCCCATTGTTGAGAGCTATATTATTAAGTCGAGATTTAATATCATTTCCATACACGTCATCCGTGAGCAGAGTGGCGCAGTGGAGGCGTGCTGGTAAACCTGGTGCTAAGTAAAAAGATTCATAAGTCGGTCACGAGTCTAATCTCTGATCTACAGATTTGATGTGAAGAACGAGTGCCTTATTTACATGCAAAAAAATGATCATTTAGAGTGAGCAAAGGAATTCCATGTGCGAATAGAGCAGTTTAGTAACAGCAACCGATAAAAAGCGGTTATAAATCCCCAGTTATCCGTCAGTAGCAGAGTGGCGCAGTGGAAGCGTGCTGGGCCCATAACCCAGAGGTCCGAGGATCAAAACCTCGCTCTGCTAAGGTTTTTTTATTTATTTTTTTAACTCTTACGAACAGTGTTTGCTTTTCATTTCCTGACATCAGCTAGAAATTGGTAACCTTTTACGTCAGTCAGAACTGTATAAGCCAGGATAGTCACTAAGTGCCTGAAAAAGCAAAAACCCAAGTTCCGACAGCCTCACTAAAGCGTAATGTAATAACGATTCCTTCCAAAAGCCTATATAAAACCTGAAAATCTTTGAAAACATAATCTTCTTCAAATACGAGGAAGATAAGTGGTTGAAATTGTTATGGCGTTGTGTGATTCACATTTAATCAGAACTGTATGTTTAGTTTTGCAAGACCGGTTTCGGTCGAATTGGAGATACCTTAGCCTCGAAAAACTACTTAATGAGATAAAAAGACTTTGAATCGGCATTGGAGCAATTAGAAACTACTGATGCTAACTTTAAGGCATCTGCCTTGATCTTAAAGTTAACGATGCCTAGACCGCTCTTTAGGAAGGGCTGATGACACGACTGTCGGCTGACGGTCTCCATTCGGCAACCCCATAGGAAAGGCCAAATCAAATTATTTACCTCCGAAATAACCCATTTACGGACAGGAAGAATAGTAGCTAGATACAGGAGTTTGCTAATTCCTATTGTATTCACAATCAGTGACTTGCCCACCAGGGATAAAGAGCGAGATTTCCAAAAATTAAGATGATTTTCTAACTTCTTAAGCTTTGGCCGATAATTGTCAGACTCTCTGTTCTGTCCGAAAACAACCCCTAGAATTTTCATTTTTGTTACCCATGTGAGGCCAAACGGCTGGTCAGCGCGAGAGCGCCACGCGCCCAGCCACATGGCCTCTGTTTTGGATACATTGAGTTTCGCTCCGGATCCCCTCTCGTACACGTTGATTACGCGAAAGAGGGCTGCAAGAGAATAAACACATTTGACTAGGCTAGTCGTGTCATCAGCATAAATACCTACTTTATATTGAGACCCGTTAGCACCAGGTAAGAGAAATCTTTCAATTTGGGAGCGTGAACGAATTTGACATGCAAGAGTTTCAACGCAAATAATATATAACATGGGGAAAGGGAACCCCCCAAGCGAACGCCGCGAGACTAAGGGATCGGCTCTGTGAGCCATTCATTCACAGTAACGCGCATATTAGCACCTTTATAAAACGTGTTAATCCAGTTACAAAAAGAGGGGCCAAAACCAAAACGAGTGAGCAAACTCTGTAGTAAAGAACGGTTTACGCGATCAAAGGCTTTCTCCTGATCAAGACTTACTAAAATACCAGTTTCCTCTGTGCGGTCAAGGTCAAAATATCCCTAAGAGTATGAAGATTCGCTGAAATCTCCCGCCCAGGAACAGGGCATGTTTGGTCAGGATCAACAATGAATTCCAGGACTTTAGTAAGGCGAATAGAGATAGCCTTAGAGGAGATTTTATAATCAACATTAAGAAGGGAGATCGGTCTTCAATTTTTAAGAGATTTCCTATCCCCCTTTTTATAGATCACGCGAGTATTCCTTGTTTTCATGGATTCACACATCTCATCAGCTTGAAAACAGGAGTTGAAGACAAGAACTAAATGAGGACCTAATATACCCCAAAATTTACGATAAACTTGAACGGTTAAACCATCGGGCCCGGGAGATTTGTTCCTATTCATGTTCTTAGCTGCAAAAGAAATTTCATCAATCGTCATTGTGCCCTCGCACAATCACGACTGGTGAGGCTACAGCTGGCGAGAAAGTGAAGACAAAAGATCATCCTGGAAAACCATATCAACCGGTTCTTCCGAAAACAAGGAAGAATAGAAATCAACATGTGCTTGCTCGATTTCATCTTGTGACGAAACCTCAACGCCGGATGAATTATATATCGATGATGTTTTGCTTCTCTGCGCATTAGAAGAGTGCAGCTAAAAAAAAAATAACGAGTTGGGCGTTCGCCCTCCTCGAGCCATTCCGCTCGACTGCGGAGTAAACTTCTTTCGATTTCTTTAGTGTAGATTTGCCTTTAAGCGGCATTCTATATCTTGAATAGAATCAACAACGAAATTGTCACCGTTGACCAGGCGTTGATGAAGACTAATTGATTTATTCGTTAGGAAAACACGATCTCGACACAATTGCCGGCGCTTTTGGTGGGAAAACGA
Organism: Micromussa lordhowensis; assembly: GCA_964020085.1. NCBI lineage: Eukaryota > Metazoa > Cnidaria > Anthozoa > Scleractinia > Lobophylliidae > Micromussa > Micromussa lordhowensis. Next base: position 4,550,607 of record OZ026596.1, on the reverse strand, counting down.
AATCGATTCTTTCTTGATAAAAACTTTTAAAAATTCCCACCAATCTTGAGGAGACGGAAATGAAGCAAAATGCAAAACGTGACTTTGAATTAAATTACGAATAATACCACAGACGTTTTTGTCATCCAGGAGGAAGTTATTTAATTTCCACACCCCTGGGCCGCGCTTAGCAGCATCAGGAATATCAAAAACAAAAGAAACAAAATCGTGATTACAAAGCGGACAAGGTGAGATTTCACATTGGCAATCAGATGTAAACAACTCCTTTGAAACAAAGAATTTGTCTAAGTGACTATTAATTGAATAATCATGGTTAAACCAGGTGAATTCGCGCGCTAGGGTGTAACTTACGCCACGCATCAACCAAAACAAAATCAGATTTTAGAGATTTACATTCACCACCGAGTGAAACATTCCCGCCAAATTTATCGAGTGCATTTTCATAACAATTGATCACGAGAGCGGACGCAGGAACAAGGTATTCATGAAGGGATTCGTAAAACAATTTTCCATCAGTACGATTGGTGGGAGCATAAATATTGACGAAGTTAAGATCTACACCGTCGATTTTAACCAGAATACTAATTATACGCCCATTAGAGTCCTTTCCCAGACACTACTTCATCGGAGCACTTGGGAGAAATTGAAACGGCAACACCTCCATGTTTGCCAATTGAGGGGGACCAATAACTACGGCCCAGCCATCTACGGGAAAGAACTTTGATATTTGCCTCAGAACTAACTAAAGTTTCCTGAACGAAACAAATATCACATGCAGATTTCTCAATGAGATCAAAGAGGAGGTTATTATTAAGGGGACTCCCCAAACCCCTCGCATTAATAGTCAAAACCTTGAAATTGTCTTGGAAAAAGGACTCGAAAAACATGTAAGAAATATAAAACTATCTACTTCCTGCCTTTTTTCTTCTCCCGCCTCTCCTTGGGGGGAGCGTCGGCCTGGGCTTGAGCCTTGCGTTTTAGGTCTACCGTAGTCTCCATGGGCGTAGAAGAGGCAGCGGGAGTCTGCGACTCTCCAGAGACAAAAGGGTGATTCTTCTTGCGGAGGGCGGCTGCTTCTAGAGCTGTAGAAGCCACAGCGAAGGTTCGGCGGGTAAGTCTAGGAACACGGACGGGAACCCGGCTTTTACTAGCTGAAGAATGAAGCGCAATTGAAAGATCAGATGGTTGACTTAGTTCATCAATTACTACGACTGGGGGCTTTATGAAGCCCTGAGAATCTAGTACTCCATCAGGCTGATGGTCGGCCGGGGAGACCTGGTTTTCGGCAGTCTGATTTGGCTGGGCATCAGGCAGAGATTCAGTAGGCAGTACAGCAGCTAATACATCGGTGCCATGGTCGGCCGAGGAGGCCTGGTTCTCGGCAGTTTGATTTGGTTGGGCATCAGGCAGAGATTCTGTAGGCACTACAGCAGCTAATACATCGGTGCCATGGTCGGCCGGGGAGGTCTTGTTCTCGGGTGTCTGATTTGGTTGGGCATCAGGCAGAGATTCTGTACGCAGTACAGCAGCTAATACAGACGGCCCAACAGCTGTCGACTCAGCGGTCGATGGTTCAGTGGCAGCTGGCTCATTTTCAGATGGCTCAAAGAAGGACGGATCAGCGGGCAACGTACTCACGGGCAAAGCCGCAGCAAGAGGTTGCGCCTCGGCATCTCTAAAATCATCATCCTCTTCACCCTCATCGGAGGGGTCCGAATCTTTGGCCCATTTAAATGAGTCTCCCGAGCGGGTCTTGAAGGAGGCCTCACTATCTTCCCCATCGGAACGATCCACATTAACAGGGGCTGACTCATCTGTTGTGGTACCCATGATTAATGACGAAACCCAGGAATAACCGCATTCGCGGCTAGTATGGCCAGCTTCTTTGCAAAAATGGCATAAAGGTGGCGCCGAACACGAACCAGCCTCATGCCCAATGTTTTCGCAATTAAAACAAACCTTCAGGTTGCAATCATTACTAAAATGACCACCGAGGTTACAGCGCCGACAGGTTGGTACCTGGCCGTCATGCTTCAAAAAAATCTGGTATTTACCAAACCGGATAAAACTTGGAACAGGCTTTGTTACCCTCACGCGGTAATGACGTAGGCCATTGTAGACTCCTGGCATAAAATCGAATTTGCCCCGACGATAATGTTCAACCTCGCAAAAGGGAGCAAGTCGCCTGATAATGGCCAAATCACTCAGTTCAAATGGAGCGTCATATATTGTCAAAAAGGTCATAGGGCGATCAATGTCTTGCGTCGCGTAGCTGTACTCTCCAACGGTGAGAGCGTTTAAACGAAGAAATTTTTCCTTAACATCCACTGACTTGAAAGGAATTACAACCTCATTGTTCATCTTTCGTTGCATGCACTGAATATCCGAGGCGTCAATATGTGCCATACTCAAGGCTTCAAAGACAGGTCTCGCTGATGTGGAACGTGATGGCGTAAATAAAGCTGCTCTGGGGCGTTTTGGCATATCATTAGCCGCGGAATGAGTAGGACGCCGCCAGGTTGGTTTATCAGAAGAAACACGACCAGCCGTTCCGGCCACTCTCGAGGCATAGGAATCTGCATTTACATAAGATCGAAGTTCATTCGGACCATCAGCAAATTGTGAAGCCCCATTATCGTCACTGGAAGTCGTGTTTACATCATTAACACTCTCAAGACTCTCTCCAGGGACATTATCCACAGCACCATCAGTACCCTCCGGGACAGTTTTTGCGCCAACAGAACTTTCCATATTCAAATTCGTAACGACTTCACTTTCAACAGAACTTTCCATTATCCAAACTTCGAAATTAAACGGCTACGACGAAGCGATGCCACTTATAATCTCGAAGCAAAAAGTGGCCAAAAGGCCTGTTGCAATCTAACAAAACCAGGAAACCAGAGAACAAACCTCAAAGGCGCTAACGGGAAAAACGGATATCGGAGCTCATCAAACACGTCCGTTCAAAGTCTGATGCTCTACCTATATCACCTATAAACAGCAATGCCAAAATGAAGTTGATTGAACAAGATTTAAGCGATGAAAGTAGAGGCTTAAACGGGCACTCTGAGTTCGCAATGCAAGGAGAGGCAAGGCAAGGGCAAGGCGAGACAAGGGGAGGCGAACAATTTTCCTTATAATGATGTATGGAATTAACATTCAATAAGTTCAATTTGTCTTGTTTGTCATGTAATAAACATCTTACAACCGTGTTTAGTCGGTATGTATTGGAGAATCTTGACCTCGGTTTAGAGACCTCACTGATTTCGGTCTACATGCAACGATGCTGTGTAGGTATATGTGGGAGATTAATGAGATGTGTGGTGTGTAGGTATATGTGGGAGATTAATGAGATGTGTGGTGTGTAGGTATATGTGGAAGATTAATGAGATGTATGGTGTGTAGGTATATGTGGGAGATTAATGAGATGTGTGGTGTGTAGGTATTTGTGGGAGATTAATGAGATGTGTGGTGTGTAGGTAAAAGTGGGAGATTAATGAGATGTATGGTGTGTAGGTATATGTGGGAGATTAATGAGATGTGTGGTGTCAGGAGCCCATCACTAGGAGCCAGCAACTACCCCATATTCCTGTCACGGCGTTTTCACAGACCTGTCTATTTTTAGCTTGAATTTACCGCCAATTCAGACTCCCGAAGGGACAACGATGACAAATCATAAGCGCGGACTCGATTCTTTAATTGACGTCGGCATTTTCACTGGAAGATTAAAAGGAAAAGCCGCCATTGCTTCCCTTACCGATGCGCGCTCGTGTAGAACGGAACTGACCTATTTTGCGGGAAAAGAAGTCTGAAAATAGACCGGTCTGTAAAAATGCCGTGACATAGGCTTAGTATTGGAGTTGCAAGCTCCTAGGGCTCCTGGTGGTGTGTAGGTATATGTGGGAGATTAATGAGATGTGTGGTGTGTAGGTATATGTGGGGGAGTAATGAGATGTGTTGTGTGTAGATATATGTGGGAGATTAATGAGATGTATGGTGTGTAGGTATATGCGGGGGATTTAAGGGATGCAGGCTGTGTAGGTTTTTGTCGAGGATTAATGACATGTATGGTATGAGGGGGATTAATGAGATGTGGCCTGTGTAGGTATATGTGGGGATTAATGAAATGGAGGCTGTGAGGGGATATTGGGGGCTGTTAAGGTATATGTGAGGGACTAATGAGATGTAGGCTTTGTAGATATATGTTGGGAAGATAATGAAATGAAGGCTTCGAGGGGGGATATTGGGGGGATATTGGGGGGACGGCAGAGGAATATTAGTTGATTATATATGCAAAGAGATCAAGAGAGATGTATATACTGCTGTGGAGTTAACGAGCCGCCCAACCATCCGGGTGGTGTCGCACTTATAAAGCGAAAGAACAAAAGGCTGGGTGTGAGCCAATGAGAAAGCATTGACGTCATAGCCAAACTGGAAAAACCGGCTCGATTTGATTATTCAAAATGGCGGACATACCTTACGTTAGACTATGCTAATTTGGCAAGCATTCTTTATACGCACGCCTATGTTCTGTAACGGCTACGTAATTTATGCTATACATACAGGCAGATAATATTCACGTTCACCTTTTGTGTCTTGAGTTACAGTAGCCGGATTAAATTTCCTTTACGGTTCTCTCTGCCATCTAATGTTACATGTTGCAGCGAAAGGGTAGTTCAAATTCGTCCAGAACATATACCGTCCACGAATGCTTACTAACGACAACAACTTCCAGTGCCTCATTACAGAGAGCATTTCAATTTTCAATGTTGTTCCACCAGGCATAATTGTCTCCGCAATGTTTATATTTGAGGTCAACTAAGTAGCGAGATCCCCGGGAACTGGAAACTATGGAGTGAGAAATACGGTAATAGTTACTTGGTTTGGAGCGGGAAAGCCCACAGTATCAGTTCACCATGTTCAAGCACGCGAAATGATGGCGATTGCCTTGAAGCTTTCAAAGCCTTAAGCTATACCGAAGAAGAAGGTGCAAACGATTGCATTTGGTGTGTAGTTATGGGGAAGGTAAAAAGGTATTGCTTTGACGGATTAAGGTAAACGAGCTTGTTTCAACAGGACGGCCAATCTTCCCATCGAAACGCTTAACAACTTTATCGCTGAGTTAATAAGAACCTTGACAAAGAGCTGCACTTTATGTGATTGTTTACGGTTTTTACACGATACTCTCATCTGCGTCCGAATGTTCCTGGGATAAAACATGAGCAAAGCACAAGGTAGCCGCTTGGAATGAAAGGCCTCAAAAAACTGTATCAACCTTCCGCGCAGCCGAGATGCAAAAAGGAAGCTTAACAATGATGACGGCGACGCCAAGGACGACGCCTTGTAAAACTGAATTTTTATATACATTTCCTACGATTTTTGCAATTTTTTGAATTTGGTTCAATTCCGAATGGAAATACGAAAAAATTAGCAGTTCGACTTGTCGTTAGCGTTCTCCGGACTACGTAGAGCGCGGTCATTTTGCGTTGTTGTATTGCAGAGAACGGCTATGATACAAAGGTTTCCTAAACACACTTATACAGCCATGATTTTGCTCATTAAATCTTTTGTTTGGTGGTGTTTATTGTCGTCGTGGTTTGCTCCAGGCTAAGCCACACTACGCCGCAGGAATTTAAAAACGTTTTCTTCGGTTACGCCTAGGGTCCAGAGTACGTCAAGTAGATGGAACCCCCCCCCACTGGGGTTTTGTTCTGTTAAGATTTACATTGATTAGATAGCACTGAGCTTGCTCTACAAAATGATACCATTTCTGTTGGTTATGACGTCATATGATGTCAAATGACTTCATGTGATCGGCGTCTTAGATCCGCCATCTTGGATTTAACTGTTATCTTTTAAAGGTCAAGAAATAACGGAAATTAATGCAAAATCAAGCCAGAATGCTTATGCAATGTACAAATTCGTGAATTTCTGCAATTTGATGAAAAACTGGAGAAAATACAGAAAGGTGTCAAAAAAGTTGAGTTTTGGCCAAACCTACCTGGAATTTGTGGTTGCCATTGCGACGTCGAAAATGATAGGCATACATTGACATATTCAAATTTCTATATACGTCCGAGGGATAAGTTTATGCGGAAGCCAGTGGGCTATTCATCTGATATATACTACCTTAGCTGTGGTTGATACCATAATCTTAAGTTCACAATTTAGTTCTGGGTTAAAGATTCACACTAGCCCTCGGTTAAACTGATTATTTCCTTTCTTCTATCTTGCGTTTGAAGCACATATTCGGCTATCAAAGAAACCACTGTTCTCATTCATTACGAAGAATTCACGAATTGACCAGTAACAATGCGAGCGAACTTAAACGTTCGTTTTGGTTCGAGTTTGTTAGTTGATTGCTGCCTACAGCAGAGAGAAGATATAAAAAAACAGTTGCTGAACAAGTAAAGAAGTCTCCTTCAGCTTTTTTCTTGTTACATCTGTCTTGTAATACTCCATGCGATTAATTTGCGATGAGAAAATTCCCAAGTCATTGATGCTTACCCGAGGAATGTGTAGCGTTAAAAAAAAAAACATCACACTTTCTGCAACTGTGTGATGCAGTCTTAACACTTAAATGTAGGAGCCTTCACAGAAAAACAAGAAAACCTTCATATGCGGTGTGGAAGATTTCTTCAATTTATAAAAAACTCTCGTCTTGATAATAGTTGATGAGGCTCAAGGTCAAACTCACCCCGTAGAAGTCGAGAATATCTAGTCTGATTGTCTTAGAAGAATTCTAAAGGACATTTCTTTCAAATAATGGTAAAAAGTTTGTACCGCACAGTTTCTATGAAAAATATCCGAAGCCTTACCCGCGGCCTGCGCTTTTCGCCAAAAATCATAAGTGACCGAGACTACTCCGAAGCTTGACCCGCGGCCTGCGCTTTTGGCCAAAAATCATAAGTGACCGAAACTACTCCGAAGCCTGACCCGCGGCCATCGCTTTTGGCCCAAAATCATAGGTGACAGAAACTACTTCGAAGGTGACCCGCCGCCTACGATTTTGACCCAAAATCATCAGTGACCGAAACTACTCTGACGCCTGACCCGCGGCCTGCGCTTTTGGCCCAAAATCATAAGTGACCGAAACTACTCCGAAGCCTGACCTGCAGCCTTCGCTTTTGGCCCGAAATCTTAAGTGACTGAAATTACTCCGAAGCCTGACCCACGGCCATTGTTTTTGACCCAAAATCATAGGTGACAGAAACTACTTCGAAGGTGACCCGCGGCCTGCGATTTTGGCCAAGAATCATAAGTGACCGAAACTACTCCAAATGATGATGGGGGGATTCCGTTTTTATCCAAAAATCAAATTTGATTATTCGCACATCACGCGAGGTGTTTTAGTTTGAATTGCTGATGTAAACACAAGAAAACAATTTTTCGAAGCGTTTCTTTACATTTTTATGCAATGACACCATTGTAAATTTATACTAAAACAATTAGAATACTCGCCCTCGTTTTCTATGAGCGATTTTCAACTCGGCGGGGCCTCGTTGACTATCTACTTGTAGATTACTCGGGCTCATAGTCAAATTCCGGTTAAATAGAAAAGAAAGCTTTAGAATATTCTGTACTTGGTTTATTTTCTAACAATATTTATGTAAAATTTAAACACATGATTAATCATTGCAGTCATATACACAACTTAAGCAGTTGTGAAATTAAGACTAGGTTTACACTAAACGAGATTTTTTCTGATTCGTAATTGTTTCTGCATTCATCAATTTCAGAGTATTCGGATTCGTTGGTGTTTAAACTGAAAGGATATTCAGATTCCTAAGCGTTTTTACACGACTTCAATTCCGGGAACATTCACGATGAAATGGTTAACAAGCTGTTTGTTGCCTCGACAACGAGAAGAAACATGCGCCAAAAAAGTAGGGGTAGGTTGAGTCTGAAAATTTCTTTCCACTCGCCTACCACGTTGTTGCTAATCATGTAGTCTCACCTGCCATCTGGCCAGGTTCTATCCAGAATCGCCCAGGTTTTCAATCGTGCCATCGTGATCTCCGATTACGTGTGGAGGACGTCAACATTGTTTGCGTCGATAATTCGTCACGAATCCGGAAGATTTCCTCCAATGTAAACCTAGTCTAAAGCCTAAAAAAAATAATTCATGCTTGAAGGGGACTCGAACCCTTGACCTCTGCCATACCGGTGCAGTGCTCTTCCAACTGAGCTACCAATCTAACTGGGCGCTTGTCATGTTGTTACTTCGTAATATACCCGTAGATGGTGTAGAATGTGAGTATATTAAATACCGTATATTTGGACTGCGGAGAAAGGTATAAAGACATGGTTGATCATCGCAGTTATATACGCAACTTAAAAAGTTGTGAAATTAAAGCCTGATAAAAATAACAAAATTTTAGCTGAGTGAGGTAGATAGTCGTGGCCGATTTGAAATCCATTGGGGTCCTCCTGCGCAGCTTTGAATCCTATCTTCTACGAAGAGCTGTTCTCTTCTTTTTTGGTTATGAAGAGTAAATGTTTCATTTGGAAATGATATTTTATTGACAACAAGGAAGTTTGATCGCAATCAAATAATACCTTTGTACCTTAAACGAAAGGCTCAAACGAAAGGCTTGAAACACGACAACGCGCTTGATTTAGTAACATACAAAATCATTTTAAATTTTTTTATTTTAATAGAAAAATGCTGAAGAGATATCAAAATATCAAGAGTCAGTGGCAAACCTTTTTTGATAGAGCTTAAGACATCTCCTGGCTACAATGTTTTCATTTTTAATGCTGAAGGGATATTGTGTCAAAAACTTAGTACGCAAAGGCCTTACCGATCGACAAATTGCGTGTGTTGTCCCGCCCTGGTGCCCGGTTGCTTCGATTTTTTCTTTAATTTGATTGGTGGAAAATAAGTAAAAATAAGACGAAACACGTCTTTAAACATTCTTTTAAGTAAAAAAAAAAAAAAAGAAAAGAAAGGTCACATTATCCCCACTGCAATTCTAAAGACTTCCTTTGAATATCATTTACAAGATATGACTGCTATGATAAGATGATATCTCAACTTAATAATATAGCTCTCAACAATGGGATTTTCTTAGTTTACAATTTGTTCATTTATGTATATAAATTATAGCAATGATAAGTTATTTCAACAAGAAAATCTGAAAAAAAGAAAGCTCATATTATCCCTACCAAGGATCTTTGTTGGAATTCCTAAACTAAATTACTTTTGAATAACATTTATGGGGTCTGACTGGAAGCAAAAAGAATGCCAAATAGAATTGTTAATAGAGCAAGCTTTTGATCCTCGGATCTCTGGGTTATGGGCCCAGCACGCTTCCACTGCGCCACTCTCCTGCTGACGGAGAACTGTGGATTTAGAACCGCTTTCTATCGTTGCTGTTACTAAACTGCTCTCTTTGCTTTATTTCAAAGATTTTCAGTTGTTAGATAGGCTTCTGAAAGGAATCGTAATTACATTACGCTTTAGTGAGCTTGTCGGAACTTGGGTTTTTGCTTTTTCAGGCACTTAGTGACAATCCTGGCTTATACAGTTCTGACTGACGGAAAAGGTTATCACTTTCTAGCTAATGTCAGGAAAGTGAAAGCAAACACTGTTCGTAAGAGTGAAAAAAAGATAAAAAACATTCGCAGAGCAAGGTTTTGATCCTTAGTCCTCTGGGTTATGGGCCCAGCACGCTTCCACTGCGCCACTCTGCTACTGACGGGTAACTGTGGATTTATAACCGCTTTTTATCGGTTGCTGTTACTAAACTGCTCTATTCGCACATGGAATTCCTCTGCTCACATTTCTTCTAAATGATCATTTTTTGCATGTAAAGGAGGCACTCGTTCTCCACATCCAATTCGTAGATCAGAGATCAGACACTTGACCGACTTATGAATCTTTTCAGTAAGTATCCATTTATCAGGGAAGTCGTGGCCGAGTGTTTAAGGCGATGGACTCGAAATCCATTGGGGTCTCACCGCGCAGGTTCGAATCCTTCGGACCACGTTGAACGGAAGTCTCTTTTGGCTTTGGACAGAAATTTTTTTTGATTATTTGGCAATAAACAGGTCCGAACACATTATACCTTTGAATCTCATACGGTAGTAGAGAGACCTGAAGCACGACAACGCGATTTTTTATTCTGGGACCTCTAGGTTGCGGGCCCAGCACATTTTCACTGCGACACTCTGCTAATAGTCTAGCAGGTAAGTGGAAAAATTGTGCCTTTTAGGGATGGACCATTAGAAAAGTGATGGGGGGGGGGGGGGTGGGGAATTTTCCACTTGCACGAATTTTTTTTTTTCACTCCCTGCTTGTGCAGGAATATTTTTTGCAGCTGAAGCCCTCTGCACGAATCTTTTTTTCAGACAAATATTGCTTTTTTTCCAACAATGATGATCTTTCCTAAGAATATGACCAATCATTTTCCATCTTCGAGACATCACTTCCACACTCAGTGGCTTTATGCTTGCTCTTTCCAGTAGCTCTTTGGTACTGACATGGTCTTGCCATCGGATTCGGAAGATCTTACGTAGGCATCTATTATGGAATACATTAACTGCTTTATCATCTCCTTTGTTCATCTTCCATGTCTCAGATCCATAGAGTAACACTGGCACTACCAGTGTTTTATACAGCCTCAGTTTTGTTTTCCTCGAGATGTTATTAGAGATCCAGATCTTCTTTAGTTTGTTAAAGGCGCCTCTGGCTTTCGATAACCTGTTCTTCAAGTCCGTCACACCACCTCCCTCTTTACAAACTTTGGCCCCCAAGTACACAAACTCATCGACATCTTCAATATCCTGTCCATTGATTATGATGTTCTCTTGGTTCCTTGCATTGATCCTCATCGTTTTTGTCTTTTCTTCGTTGATTTTGAGTCCCACCCGTCTGGCCTCTTCTTCCAGCCTTGTCGTTATATCCTGAATCTGCTGCTTGGTAGATGAAAGCAGAACTATATCGTCCGCAAAGTCCAAGTCATCTAGTTTTGAAGTAAAGTTCCACCTGATACCGTTTTCACCACTGCCAACCGCTCTTCGCATTACCCAATCCAAAACAATCAAGAAAAAGAATCCCGACATATTGCATCCTTGTTTTACCCCAGTTTTTATGTCAAACCACTCACATTTTCCCCCCTGATCTTGGGTAATAAGTAGTTATTCTCAACAATTAAATGTATTTATGATCATATTTATTATAAATATGGTATACACTATGTCTGGCTGCCAATGCCAAACATACGTTCTGGTTCTTAATTTTTGTTAAAAGTTACAGTGGTAGTGTTGCTGTTTATGTTGTTGGCTAGTTAATGTTGGTAGCAGTTAAAGTTTTAACAATACTTCTTCATGTAAATGCACTTTTTCACTTTATTATAGAATCAATCAAGGCGATAAGACCCATACTCTTATTTTTATTGTGGGCGCGATAATTTTATCGAATATTGACTAAGATACCGAATTCCAATATTTATATTTTCATTATAAATTTTATAAGAACTGAAAAGTGTAATTTTGAAACTGTCTATGTATAATTAAATTTATCTATGATATTGATCATAATACAGGATACACTGTATGCTGCAGGTAGACTGTCTGCCATTGAAAATCATACTTTGTGGTTCGTAATTTTTGTTAAAAGTACCGGTGGCAGTGTTGCTAATTATGTTGTTGACAGTTAAAGTTTTAACATTGACTACTACACTTTTTCATTGCATTATAGAATTCTTATTCAAGAGTATAAGACCTATCCTCTAATTTTTATTGTAGGCACAAATAATTTTTTAGAATATTTACCAAGATACCAAATTCTAAGATTCATTTATTACAAATTTAATTCTATTATTTTTACTATAATACAGTATACAGTGTATCTGTAGGTACACTAGCTGTAATTTAAAACAAAAACAAGGTTCTAATTGTCTTCTTTCAATAAGAAGAAAGTGATTTTTGTTTATTCATATTGTGCCTGGTAATATTGTTGATTTCTGAAAAACATTCCTGGCTATTGAAGTATGAATTAATTTATGTCACCTTATATTTGTCATTTCATGCAAAGTGAAGAAAACACTTTATACACTATTAGATATCTTGTATATAAATGTATATGTATTATAAATAATAATATAGCAGGGCCTTGGGTAAGGCCCCAAGAGTGTTTTGAATATAAAGAATTATTTTTAATAGATATTGGCAAATTTTATATATTAAAAATAAAAGTCACAATTGGACCTTCCTTTTGCATGAATTTTTTTTCTTCGCCTTCCTCTTCGCTCTAATTTTTTTTCTTGGTATTTTTCCTTGCATTA
>OZ026596.1:4470817-4535817 GCA_964020085.1 Micromussa lordhowensis | reverse complement strand
TCAAACTGTAGCTTACGACATTTCCATAACAACAGCAGAGTCAGATGCAAGGAAATGAAACACTGGACACAGTGGTATTAAAGAGCTAGCACATCCTGAAATTTTGGAAAATGACAGGCTTCCAAATTCAGAGGACACAATGCATTCTAAATGAAGCTTTAATCATTTATAAAGTACATTTCTTCTTAACATTGAAATCAGAGAATATAATTAACCTGGGTAACAGCCACGTTCTTCTGTATGGAAGGAAAACGGAATTTGTGACACTGGGGCCAAGACACTACCAAACCCTGGGTCAACCCTATGGAAGATGCAAGTGTGGAAATTATGGGGAGAAATGGCCAGCTCCAAAACGCTGAGGTGAATATGTGGTATTTATTTAAAATAAATTTGTTAAATACTTTTTCATGTACATGGACAAAATACACCCTGTACATATTGTTTAAATTTCTTTATGAACCAGATCATTTTTAAAAAAAATTGTTGAATTAATGCAGACAAAACAAACCTGAACAACCAAGTTTTCTAGAATCAGGTTAAGGATTTGGAAATCAAAATTAGAATGTATTAATTCCTGATTGCTGTTTTTCATAACAGCCATGTTCTTCCATTATGCAAATGGCCATGTCGTACTGAGAGTGCTATCTACCTCGTTTCCTCTTAAAAGAAGCCATACCATGCCTGTGAAAGCCGTTGAAGTCAGTGCAAATTAGTCGAACGAGCCGAAACACAGGGAACGTAGAGGTTGAAATGATCATTTGACTTGTGGCCTTAGTCTAGACATGCTAAACCTCTGCGATGCATGAATGAATGAATGAACTTAATTGATATCAGTTTAGCCTAAGTGACCTCTCTATGTCTTTCACAGTGGATCAAACTAGCCAATCATTCCGACAAGAGCATGGAAAGCAGTCAAAGCGGCCATATATTTCTGTATTTCGGGCAGAAAGTGGACGTTACGTGACTTCAGTTGCAATATCTGACTGGATTCGCAAAAACGTGCCCGCAGAATTTCACTTGTCGCTATTAATCTCGATGGAATTCTGTCCTAGAGCTAGTTTTCCACAAGACTTATCATGGCTGAAATAAAAGGAAATAACTCTCCTTTATTCCTTTTGAGGCCGGGAAGACTAAATTCACGGTCGTTTCATCGAATCATGAATTGTACAATTTAATTAAGAGCGCATTTCAACATGAAATTCGAGTCCAGCTCAACATAAAAGTTCACGTATCAAAACCGCGGCCGAGAGTTAATCTATAGCTTTCTGAAGGCCTGCATCACCCTAAATGGACTGGAAAACGAGCTTCCTACACTGACAATCGATCGAACTTCAAACAAACTAGGCCATAAACACTCCACATGTTGTCAGTACGTCAATTATCGACCGGAAACCACACAGATAAATTGCTTCCGCGCTGGCGAATCACAGGCAGTTCTGATAGTTAGCTAAGCCGAGAGCGCCTAAAATTCATAAACTGAACAAGGAAATGCTACTCACGGTCGGATCGGCGCTTGACCTGATGTTCTTGACTCCGCTCGCAGCCATGTTTTGCTCGCAAATAGCAATATCCCGGATGTATTTGAATTTCACCGAGCGGGAAAGCAGCCTTTCAACCATGAGTACAACAGATTTTTTTTAAAGTCTTTAACCACATCAACGTTCAGGCCAAAAAACGCCAACAGCAGCTAGAAATGTCTACTCCATTGCACGCCTAAGCCCTAAACTGATGTGGCTAAAGCTTTTTGCTGTCTAAAGCAAGCACAACATTATCGCCACACTGCAAACGGCTCACTATTACGGGGCTAAAAATGTCGACCCGTATACACATCTCAGAGCCGTTTAATGTACGATAACGGACGACGCTTGCTAGCAAATCGTGGGACTTGCACCTTCATTGGACTTAATGATGTCGTCGGGCAGACTTCCTTTAGACAGCAGTTATAAAACGCTAATCGCTCGGCTCCTGTCGGAGTCACCGCCCGAACTGAAATTCAGACGAGTGTAGCCTGGGCTAAACTTAACACCAATTGAAAAGGGGAGGAGGGGAGAGGGGGGTGGGGGTAGCCATAAATAATAAATCATAGAAAAATAAATGAAACATGCCGCAAGACGTTTTTTACATTTCATGCTAGATGAGCTTTACAAGGCGCTTCCATAAGCAAAGCCAAAAGACTAAATAAACAAATAAAATCACAGGTTACATGAGTGGAGGGGTTAAAAATTCTGCGGGTACGTTTTTACGAATCCAGTCAGATATATATCTGTCTGGATTCGCAAAAACGTAGCCACAGAATTTGACTTGTCACTGATAATCGTGATACAATTCTGTCTTAGCGCTAGCTTTCCACAAGGCTTATCGTAGCTCAAATAAAGGGAAATAACTCTCAAGGATGCCTTTTCAGGCCAGGAAGACTAGTTTCACCGTCTTTTCGATGAATCATGAATTGTACAATTTAATTAAGAGTGCTTTGAACATGAAATTGGAGCCACGGTCTACATAAACACACGAAGGCACAGTTTTAAAAAACGGCGGCGGAGAGTTGATCAAGTTTAGCTTTCTATAACCTGCATCGTCCTAAATGGACTAAACAAGAGCTTCCTACATCGAGAATGGATCGAACTTTAAACAAACTAGGCCATAATCATGAGTTGGCGAGCACTTCAACATGTCAACACTTCAACAAACTGATCAATCATCAGCCGGAAGACACGCAAATAAAATTCTTCCGCGCTGGCGAATCGCAGACAGTTCTGATAGTTAGCTAAGCCGAGAACGCCTAAAATTGATCAAACAAGGAAATTCTACTCACGATCAACGCTTGACCGGCACCATGTTCTCCACTCTGATGGTACCACAACCACGTTATTGCTCGCAAATCAGCAATGTCCCGGATGTGCGTCAATTTTGTCGAGCGCGGAATGGCATATCCACATTTCAACAGATCTTTTTTAAAGTCTTTAGCCAAATCAAAGTTCAGGGCAAATAACGTCAACAGCAGCTGGAAATGTCTAGTCCATTGCACCTATAAGCCCTAAATTGGTGTGGCTAAAGATCTTTGCTGTCTAAAGCAAGCACAACATTATCGCTACAGGGCAAACGGCCTACTCTTACGGGACTAAATGTTCCGTTGATACATATCAGGCCCGCCTTACCGCGTAGGATAATAGACGACCCTTGCTAGCAAACCGTTAGACTTGCACCTTCATTGGACTTAATGATGTCCTCAGGCAGACTTCCTTTAGACAGCAAATACAGAACGCTAAGCGATCGGCTCCATGTCAGGGTCAACGAACGCGCGAACTGAATTCAAACGAGTGAGGCCTGGACTAAACCTAGTAGAAATTCGAAGGGGGGAGGGGGGGGGGGAGGGTGGTAGGATAAATAATTAAAAAAAAAGGGAAGATCAATGAAACATGCGGCAAGAAGTTCTCTACATTTCATGCTAGGTACGAATTACAATCTGCTGTCATAGCGAGAGCAAGGAAGAAAATTAAATTGAAGAAATAAGCAATTAAAAAAAAACCACTTGATTTCGTTTTAACACGGTTTTCATAAATCCAGACATATATTTCAAGGGAATAAGACTGGATGACACAGAGAGGCTAAAAAGCGAGCATTTCTAATTTCTGTCCATCTTTCCAAGGCGTCTAGAGTCAAAATCAGGGCATTCTCCGATCAGTTCCGAACATTCTGTGCCAATATATGTCTGGATTTATGAAAACCGTGTTAAAGACTGCAGGCACTAAAAACAGCAGGCACGTTTTTAGGAAATCGGTCAGATATATAATATATTTAAGTAAAAACATTTCCGCAAAATCCGTGAAATCCACTGCATTTGGATATTTTTTTGTGACAGTCTAAACTTCCAGTTCTACATGCCAGTCTGGCAAGCAATTGCGCAAAATCCGTGAATTCCGTCCTATTTGGATCTTTTAGAGAGGGTGTGAACTTCCAGTTTCAAATGGCAGTCGGCCACTTAGTAAGATATTCTAATTGCCACGGATTTTAAGGATTTTACGGAGATATGAATATGTTAACTGTGTAGTCTTCTCTTTATTACTGTAAGTATGCCTTATAAATATTAAGTATATTCTTAAAGTCACTTTGGGAACGGGGACATTTGGGAAACGATTAGCCCCTTCTCCCGTTCATCCCTTATCTCCTTGTCCTCATCCACCCGGTTCCTCATGCACCAGTGTCCCCGTGTCCCCATGTTGTCGTTCTCCCACGTCCTCTTTTCCTCTTGTCCAATTGTCTCATTGTCCCCTTGTCCCTCTGTCCTCCCGTGCCCTAGCACCTCGTCTCCTTATCAGGTCTTCCCTTTTGTCCCCTTTTCCCACTGTATCCTTCTCTCCTTGTCCCTTTAGTCCGTTGTCCCCTTGTCCCCAGGTCAGCTGGTCCCTAGGTCAGCTGGCCCCGTGGTCGTCTGGTCACTTGTCCCCCTGCCCCCCTCGTTCCCTTATAGGTTTTCCTCTTGTCCCCTTGTCGCCTTGTTCCCTTGTTCCCTTGTTCCCTTGTTCCCATGTCCCCTTGTCCCCTTGTCCCTTTGTCCCCAGGTAAGCTGATCCCCTGGTCCCTTTTCCTCCTGTCCCCTTGTCTCTTGTCCCCTTGTTCTTTCGTCCCCTTGTCTCCTGTCGTGTGTCCACTTGTCCTCCTGTTCCCCGTGGTTTTGCCCCCCCCCCCCAATTCCCTGTACCTCTCGCACGTGTTCCCTTGTTTCCTTTTCCTCTTGTCCCCTTGTCGTTTCGTCTCCTTGCTCCCTGCCCCCTGTCCTGTGTCCACTTGTTTCCCTGTCCCCTCTCCCCGTCGCCTTGTCCTCTTGTCCCCTTGTTCCCTTGGTCAATTGTCGCCTTGTCCGTTTGTCCGTTTGTCCTCTTGTCCCCTTTTCCATTTGTCTCCTTGTTCCCGGGTTCCGTGGTCTCCTGTTCCGTTGCTCCGTTGCTCCCTTATTACCTTGTCCCCTTGTCCCTTTTTTCCTTAGCCTCATTTTCTCGTTATCCCTTTGTTCCAATGTCTCATTGTCCTTGTTTTTTCTTTGTCCCTATATCCCCCGTGCCCTTGTTTCCCTGTCCCCTTGTCCTCTCGTCCTTCCTTCCACTTGTCCTCTTGTCCTCTTGTCCCGTTGTCACTTTGTCCCCTTGCCCGTTTGTCCCCTTAAACACTTATTACCTGTTCCGCTTGTTCCATTGTCCCCTGTCTTCGTGTTCCCTTTCCCCATCCCACGTGGTCGTGTTTCCCTTTGTCCCCTAGGCCCTTTGTGTCTTTGTCCCTTGTGCCAATGTCTCCTTGTTCCAATGTCCCCTTTTCCCTTTGTCCCTGCCCTCCTGTCTCCTTGCCCCCTGTTTCCCTTATAGGTTTCCCTTGTCTCTTTGTCTCCTTGTCCCCTTGTCCCTCTCTCTCCTTTTCCTTCGTCCTCTTGTTCCCCTGTCCTCTTGTCCTCTTGTCCCCTTGTGCCCTAGTCTCCTCGTCGTCCCCTTATTGCGAGGTCCCCTGGTTTCTGTGCCCTTGTTCCCTTGTCCCTTTGTCCCCTAGGCCCCTTGTGTCCTTATCCCCTTGCGCCAATGTCTCTTTGTTCCAGTGTCCCCTTGTCCCCGTTTCCCTTTGTCCCCTGTTCCCTGTCCCCGGTCCCCTTGTCCCCATGCCCCGTGTTCCCCTTATTGGTTATTCTCTTGTCTCATTGTCTCCTTTTCCCCTTGTTGTAATGTCTCCTTGTCCCTTTATCCCCTTGTCCCATTGTCCCCTAGTACACTTGTCCCATTGTCCCCTTGTCGCCAGGTCAGCTGATACCCTAGTCCCCAGTTCCTTTGTCCCCTTGTGCCCTGTCCCCTTGCCCCCTCTTTCCGTTTTAGGTTTTACCCTTATACCCTTGTCTCCTTGTGCTCTGGTCCCCTGTTCCCTTGTCTCATAGTCCCCTTGTCTCGTTGTAACCTTGTCCCCGGGTCAGTTACTCCCCTTGTCCCCTTGTCCCTATGTGCCCTGTCCCCTTTGCCTTCTCGTCACCTTATTGGTTTTTCTCTTTGTCCCATTCTCCTCTTGTTCCCTTGTTTCTTTGTCCCCTCTCCCCTTGTTCCCTTTCCCCTAGTCCCCTTGTTTCCTTGTCTCATTGTTCCCTGGTCTCGGGGTCTCCTTGTCTTTTGTTCCCTTATTCCCATGTCCCCCTGTCCCAATGCCCCCTGGTTAACTTGTAGGTTTTCCCTTTCCTCTTGTTCCTTTGTCTCCTTGTCCCGTGGTCCCATGGTCCCTTGATCCCTTGTTCACATATGCCTTTGTCCCCTTGTCCCATTGTCCAATTGTGTCGTTGTCCCCTCATCCCCGGGTCACCTGATCTTCTTGTCCCATTGCCCCAATGTCCCCGTTGTCTTAATGTCCTTTTTGTCCTTTTATCCCTTTGCCCCTTGTTTCTTTGTTCCCTTTTTTTCCGTGTCCCCTATACTAGTTAATTTACTCTTCTCTCTTTATTCTTCTCCCTCTATCCTGTTGCCCCTTTGTTTTGTTGTACTCTGGTCTCGTGGTACCCTTGTCCCTTGTCCACTAGATTCCTTTTCTCCTTGTCCCCCTGTCTACTTGTCCCCTTGTTTCTTGGTCAACTGCTGTCCCGGTCTCTTTTTCCCTTGTTCCTTTGTCCCTTGTCTGTTGTCCATTGCCACTTGTTCGCTTGTCATCTTTTCCTCTTGTCCCCTTGTGGCCCCTGGTTACCTCTTCTTCTAGTTAAACTGCCTGATTGTTCGTTTGTCCTCTGTCCTCCTTTTTCCTTGCTCCCTTGTCCACTTCATTCCTTGTCTTCTAGTCTCCACGTTCTCTTGTCCCCTTGTCTTATTAGCTCTTTGTTCCGTTATTCCAGTTATCCCCATTTTCACTTATCCAGTTGATTCCTTGCTTTCTCCTCCCTTCATACAGTTGTCCCCTGCTTTTCGTTTCCTCTTCTCCCCAAGTCCCTTGTCCCCATTAATTAAATTCAATATTATTAAGTCCTGAAGGAAATACCATGTAAAGTTTACCTTACTTTACCTTACGCTTGATTTTTTTCTCTATGTCCCTTGCTCCCTTTGTCCACTTCTTCACTTCTTTACTCGAATTTACATTTTTTATGTTTTGAACCTTTTCCACAGAACTCCTCTACTGCTCCAGCTATATTTGTAACCGTCAGTCATCAGATTTCGAAGAAAGCTCATGAGGCTGTTGTCCTATGGGTGGAAGATTTTCCCAAACACAGTTTCAAAATTTGCATCCGAGAAGCTAAGCTTTTTTCTGGACCACATAACAATATCAAAATAGTGAGTGGATTTTATCAATGATATTATTGTCCAGAAGAATGTCCACAAAAATCAAACAAAATCAAGTTTCTTCGCTAAGGATAGAAACCTCAAACTCGCTCGTCTTTTGCAGGCATATAGCTTTCCATAACAAGACTGCAAACAGGCTGTAGATTTTTCTTTTAAACAGTTTTGCCTTTCAACCTTCAGACTCAATTTGGCAAGAAAATTGGATTAATTATTTGGTGGTAAACAAAACCAGAGTGTTCTCCAACGCTGAATTAGTCAGTCGGTGAAAATAATTGACAGTTTCAACATTTGCCATAGTTTGGAATTCCAAAAGATTTTAAATTCTAACTAGTCTAAGATAGGTCTTTCAATATACGTAAAGCAGAGCTCTCAAGTTGATTTGTAGGCAATGAGTGAGATCTTTGGCGGCGTAGCCGTTGTTTGTGAAGCCACAGGCGTCATCCCGCTCGGGGGGTCTGGGGCATGCTCCCCCAGGAAATTCTGAGCAGAAATGTAATACTTTAAAAGAAACTGTTTAGATCCCAGAATGTTCTTTTAATTGGACCAATATCAACTCTTTCTTAACATTCTGACTTACATGTATCTAGAAGTCAAATTAACATGTTATAACGCTTGTTCTAGGGTTAAATTTTATCACAAAAGATAGTTTATTATGAAGGAACTTCACTAAAGAAGCAAGGAATCTTAAATGCGTGACCAATAATAGTTTCAGCGTAAAATTGGATTTCGTTTTGTTTACCACCCAATAATAAGATGAATCCAATGTTCTTGAAATTGTCCTTTCTTAGACAAGGGATAGTTCTGCAATACACTGGATGTGTTTTAGTCTTTCTGCGCTGAATAGTTGCGACATACGAATCGAATGAAAATGGTTGATTTTCAGCCCAGTTAGAACTTGTTATCTGGACGTAAAATCTATGTGTCGTTTTTCTCGGAAATACCATAATATTTGAAGAAAAGAACAGCGTTTCTACTTTTACTAAGGCCTACATGTATGCAACATTAGGGCAAATTCCATTTTTTAAGCCTTACCGAACTTTCTTTTTATTTTTGTGGGCACTTCCTCTTAAGCGTTATCTAGTTCCAAATCGAACTCATGGCAAAGTTTTCTTTGTCATTTTTTGAGACCAATTTTTTAACTCTTTGACTGCCAAGGGCTCATGTAGCGCTCTCAAAGCTCGTGCTCTTTGTACCACTTGTGACGTCATCAATTTAAATGTCACGAGATATTCGTGATAAGCAGATAGTAGAGCTAGGATAGATCTATCGGTTTTAGATATCAACAGCATGCTGACGTAGCAAATTTAAAAACAACGTTATCAGTTTTGGTGCAAAATTGGTGGTAAAATGGCCAATTATACCTATAATCGATAAGTACTTTTTAAGACAGCCAGAAGGAATATGAAACGCAAAAGTTAGCGAGAGTAAAAGGGCCAAGAAAAAGGAAAGGAAAGGGGCACGAACAAAATTCGGGCAATCGCGAAAAAAAGTCCATATTTGGGCTTCTGCGCATGACCCAGATTAAAATATTTTACACATCTGTACCTAATCTTGGGGAAATCTATCGTTTTGGTGAAAAAATAGCTTTTCTTTAGCAAAACAAAGACCCATGACCCCATCCAGCGTCATGGCAGCCAAAAAACTGATGCATTTTTGGGTGAAAATTTTGCAGTCAAAGGGTTAAGACATGTTACTTGAGCAGAACGCACTTGTAGAACTAAAAACGTAAAGACTACTGCAAGGCTCACCAGGATAACTACCTCACCATCAATGCCACTAAGACGCAGGCTATGATTGTTGGTAAATCCAACTATAATTATGAGCTCACTTTAAAGTCAAATAATATTCTGACTATCGATGAACTTAAGCTGCTGGGAGTGACGATTGACAATAACCTCACTTTTTCATTACATATTAAATTGGTTCTTAGTAAAATTCATGCAAAGATAGCTGCCTTGCGCAGAATCAGGAATTTTATTGATAGTGATACTGCGGTTAAACTATATAAGTCGTACATTCTACCTCATTTTGACTATTGTAGTCCTCTTCTAATAGGAATTAATCAAACTTTATCTGATAAATTAGAAAATGCCAATTATTACGTACTTAGAACTCTCTTAAATCTACCTAAGTCTATTAGTTACGAGCAGATCTTGTTAACCGCGCGGCCATGGGCCGAGCGCGGTTCATGTTTTACCCGTTGTTTATTTTTAACCGCGCGGCCATGGGCCGAGCGCGGTTCATGTTTTACCCCATTCTCGTTCCCATAGCCCTTTTCTCATCTCTTAGCCGGCGGAGCCTTGGCACGAGAATCGAAGGGCTCTGGGGACATACAATTTTCGAATTAATTTCGAATTTTTTGATTGGCTGTTTGAAAACAAAGAAATCTTGAGCGGAAGTCAAAATGTTCGCGCGGACTGTGCTGGTGCGAAAACAGCTGGAAGTTCAAGTTCACTACTCAACACTTGTCTCTGTTCTAAAAAAACAGCTCTTTGTTGGTTGATGGCAGCAAGTAGCTGGAATTTTAAAAGTGTTTGGTGATGGTTTCACAACGAAACCGTGCGAACCATGTAGAGAAAGTTGAAGAAAATTAAAAGATTCCGTTCTTTGTGGCTGGCATCACTTTCTTCCACCTCCTTCGCAGGATTTATCGATTGTTATGTAGGGTCTTGTGCGAAAAGAGTTTTGTGGCTCGCAACACTGAGGTTGAGGCGAAAAAGAGTAAACCGCGAAAGTGTTGAAAGTGGTCGTATGTGTCTTTTCGTCGAGGGCGATCAACATCACAACAAAAATCTCCTAAGTTTAGACCTATTGCTTCCAAGAATAACACGACTGCACTACAGCGCTTTCCACTATTTTTGAAAGTCGTTGGAACTGTTTATCAATAGGAGCTTAGGGTTGGTGTTAAAATATGTCTAAAATGTATGACCGTATTGCCTTTCAAGGAAAACAGTGTGTTGTCAGCATATTTTCTTTGTTTTGGTATTAATGAAAGGCCAATAATATGGATTTCTACTTTTCGTTGCTGGCCCCAATCTCCAAACAGGGAAGCGAAACTGATAATGATGAGTGGATAATGTTTTTAAAGCTATATACTGAGGCAAAAAGTTAGGAAGTGTTCCTTTTGCAGGCAGGTATAATTCATTGATTTAGGCGAAATTAGGTTTTTAAAAACCAGGTCTCAGCAAGGCATCAATTTCAAAAACAATCTGTCACTGTATAAAATCTATATGTGCAACTGATTATGTTGACCGCCTGACAATCAGTGACAGACTCACAATCAATTCCCCAAAATGAAGACACCTTTTTACCAACATTCAGGGTAAAAAATGTATCCCTTTCTTCTAGTCTCAGATAAAACATTTGGAGCAATTTGAATTTTTACAAATTACATGACTTGATTTTTTCATTTCATGGGTAATAAAGAACACATAAACAATAATATTCTTATGGATAAAGTTTATAGTGAATTAGAAAATATACAATGTGTGTTACAAAATAGGCACAAAGCAATGAAATTTTCACTTTTCGCAAACAAGTACAATTTCTCTTTACTTTAGTAGTTATGCAAATCAAATAGTCAGGTCAAGTTAAGAAGATCCTCAACCAAGGGATACTAATTTAGGTCAAATGTTCCAATTGTATTGTCAATATACAATGTCCACAATGACAGTAGGTAAATCACTGTAGGAGGCATCATCTTTCTCATAACTTGCAGTTTTGCTGTGTATGGAAGAAGCAGCACTTTGACTTTGTCATCAGCAGTGTGTGGTCGTGTTGAACATGTGTAGAAAATGTTCTGCCATTGGGAATCACTGTAATGATTTCTGGATCCACAATTCCAAGGGAAATTGATGTAATTTGTTTGCTCAGCTACCGCGGTTGCAGTTAGTGCGACTGCAGGCACCACCTAGCATACCTAAATGGGAATATGCAGGTCTTAAACTCTTCCTGTAAATACAATGTATGCAACTGTTTGCTGATTTAACAATGATTATAATAATTAGTTTGTGATCAGTGGTAAACATGCAAGCAGCTCAGCCAATCAAATTTCCACATTTTGCATAAGTACATGCTAGTATATCAAATTGTTGCAGACTAATTTTACTGTTTGAAAGACTCTCATACAGGATTACAAATGATGATCACACAAGCAATACCACTACTCACTGTAATAATTTGAAACCTAATCAGAAAATTCCACCCTCAATTACAGAATGTGGAGCAAGACCAAATAAAGAGGCTAAGTTACATTTCTCGTACACAGAAAGACACATTGACTATCTCAAAAAAGTTTAAAATTTTATTTGTCACATTCTTTGTCCCCCAAAGCATATTTGCTGAGAAAAACTCGCTCCCTTACAAATCCCTATATTTAACTGTAGTAAATGGGAATAACTCAAGACAGATATGAAATACTTGCCATTCTACCACGAGATGTGTTTCATCAATTTCAACAGCTCTCATATTTTGTCTCACATCTTCACAATTCAATAACTTCCTTATTATAATTTTTCATCAATTGCTTCCGGGTGGCTAAAAATTATTGCATACTTCAATTGCTTGATATCTTTAATTTCAACCTCGAGGCTCAGTTTTCCGAACCATTAGACAGCTGACTTGCACACCTTTTCGCTTCATGGTCTGATCTCGCATTTAAAGGCGAAGCAACTCAAATAAACGATTCAGTCGATCCAAGTCGGGAGTCAAAAACAAAGGGCAATGTAATAAACAGAAAAATCAATGACTTGCCAAAGCAGGTAAAAAATTAGCGTCTTTCTTTAAAACGACAGTGTTCTTTATCACCTCTTTCTGACAGAGACATTCGCCAAAGTGATACCATTTAAAGCGTGAAAAAAGATTCCTCGAATCCTGTCTCGATGGCCGCCATTTTCACTCCCACACAGTATATAGAAACATCACGACTGCATACATGAAGACCGGAAGTCCTAGAATCTAGGACTGGAAAATCGTATGTCCCCAGAGCCCTTCGATTCTCGTGCCAAGGCCCCGCCGGCTAAGAGATGAGAAAAGGGCTATGGGAACGAGAATGGTTTTACCCGTGGTTTATTTTTTTTATTTTTTTTTTATTTTTTTTAACCGCGCGGCCATGGGCCGAGCGCGGTTCATGTTTTACCCGTTGTTTATTTTTTTTATTAACCGCGCGGCCATGGGCCGAGCGCGGTTCATGTTTTACCCGTTGTTTATTTTTTTATTTTTTTTTTGTCTGTCACCAGACGCAGACCTCCACTCGGCGAACTTTGAATCACGCAATCTGTAGTGTTTATTCCCGAAAGCTAGTTGTTGAAACATAAATACACGGACAATGTCACGGAAATTGGAGCATTAATACACGGAAAATGTTACGGATATTGTTTTCTTTAATATATGTAAAATGTATTTTCTTTTCGTTTTATCGAAGCGTTGGATTCGAAGATATACTAAAAAATGTATTACGCCAGCTATGGAATGCAGCTTTCACTTTGGCTACGTGAGTACGATCGTGCTTACTTTTTTGCAAGTTTATTTCGCCAGAAGCGACAGTCATTAATTTATTTGCAATTTTGCGAGTATTTCGTGTGGGTTTAGGAATGGCCGTTTCATCGAAGCGAGTAAAGAGATTATTCGAAGGAAAATTAAATTTGCTGAGGTAAACAAGATAGAACTTGCAGCGTTTATGTTCTAAAATTAGCCGTGGATAGCGGAAACCTCGGATTGTCTGACTTCGCTTGTCCTTTACTTATACTTATAGCACAAACAAATTAAAATTTGACTTTTAAGGAAGAAAGCTGTTTGTAAGTAGCGCTCTGTATGATTGACCTGAACGTAACACCAGGACACAAGTCGCATTTAGGCTTACATACGATTAGAAAGGAAAGACTTCAAGGGTCATTCTCCTCGATTCGATTTTAAGGGAAAGTGTTCATCATTTGCCCTTCGCAATCCTATCTGACACTTGTGATAACTTATTAGTGCTCGACCAAGGCTAACATACTTTGATTTCGAGATCGATGTACTTAATATGATATTTCATCGGAAAGCAAACACTGTTTTGGTAAATTTTCTTTTACGTATTGGAAAAGCAGACGCTCTGTTTCGGTGAACGTTTTCTGTATATTTGTTAATAAGCAAACAAAAAAAAATAAAAAAAAGTTTAGTCTGATATGGGATTCAAACTCACGACCTTCCGATTAGGAGGCAATCGCCTACTCCACTGCGCCACAGCAGCATGAGTTATGACACTGAGGAACTTATTATAAAGGCTGGGTTGTAAAAGAATGTGCACTGCTTTGCGACTGTGGTGCTGAGAAAACAGTTCAATTTTAAAAGTGCGGTTACAAGATCTGAAAGATCTTCTTGTTGCAGTATAATTCAGATTCCATTAAGCATAGGCGCATGGTCCAAGCTCTGACACTTGTGTACAAAAGCTATCCCAATTATATAAGTAATATGTTTAGAATCAAAAACTGTGTTTACAATCTTCGCGGCAATGGTAGCAGACTCGATCAGCCGGCCCCTAATACTGGTTTTAAAAACAGATCTTTTTCGTATATTGCATGCCGCCTCTGGAACAAGATACCTTTGCATGTTAGGGAGGCCCCAAATCTTAAGAATTTTATGGCCAAACTAAAAAAACTTAAGTTGAGCCAGGACGAGTGTCGTTGTAATTTCTGCTCTAATTAGATGCTATTATAAATTTATAGTATGGATAGGTAATTTTATTATGGAGCTAGTATTTTCTTAATCTATATACTAATGTAGATACACGTACATTTTTGTAACGAGTCTTTTTTTAGGCTCATCAATGTCACGTGTTGAAATAAAGTTTTTCAGTTTTCAGTTCAGTTCAGGCTGACACAACGTGGTATATTTAAAACAATATTTCGACTGGCCAGACCAGCCCTCTTCAGCTTTAGATGCTACTAAGTTATAAAAATGAAATTACAACTATTATATATAGTGGTGGATGTCGTAATACGATGTCGTTTAGTCTTTTGTTTAGTTTAACGCATGTTAAAAGAAGGCTACATTGACGAAAAGACTAAACAATACCTTATAAAAACGTTAAGCCTGGACGCTTTTACATTTTACCTAAAATAAACACAACTGGCAACCCGGGACTTCCCATAGTCTCATCTACAGAACGCATCTCACAATTCGTCGACTTTTACATTAACTCCAAGGAAGAGACAAGTGACTTCCTTAACAACCTTGCTACTCTACCTAACGTTCCTACTGAGACACGTTGTGACCTTTACGTATTATACTGACCATGAATAACTTCACATCTAACCAACACCACTATCTTCAGATCCATGGCACTGCTATGGATACTAATTAAGATGGCTCCACCATTTGCTAATTTCTTCCTCGTCATTTTCGAAACCAACACCCTCTCTAATGCTCCTTTTCATCCTCACACTTGGTGGAGATGTCTCGACGATATTCTCACGATCTGGACCGGCTGAAGGACTAGATCATTTGAAGATATTCGTCGCTTATCTCAATAATATTAATCCCACTATTAACTTCATTGGAACCCCCCGATGTGAATAGACGTGGTGAATCGTAAAACTTGTAGTCTAAGTAGACCCTTTTTATCCTTACTTTATTTAGTTTGCTTTGTTTGTGCCACTCCTTCTAGTTTCGAAATATGTGTTACGACATCCACCACTTTATAATATTCTCATCGTTTTACTTTTCAAGTTTGGCTGAATAGATCTCCTGTGCGATCCAACGTTCAATCAAGCAGGATCTTCGTTCACGACATTGCAGTTTATTCAGTTTGTTTAAAACGTAACAGCTAGACGATGTTTGTGTGTATTACGTTTGTGATTAACGTCCGTGGATAAACACGATTTAATTAGTTACGCTAGCAAGCGCGTTAGGCATGCATTAATATTATGTTTTCTTTCGCAGGACTGGATGGCATTTGCCGAGCTGAGGGTTGACAACTTCACCGTAACCGACAGTCTTGTATTCAAAAACACAACTTATCTGTCACGCCAAAATAACCACGCATTCTGCCAAGTAAGAATTCAACAAAACGTCTACCTGATTATCGTTATCATCATCATCATCATCTTCATCATCATCATAGATATCCTCATCATTGTCATCATCATCAACTTTAGAATAATCACGCGGACTGAATTTTTTTTGTGTTAAAAAAGCCACTGCACACTAATGCCTGATAGTGTGCGATGGCTCGGCCAATAAGATTGCAGCTTTTGTAATAGTATACGAGCACGAGTAGAATTCTTCTAATGATAGTTAGAATTGAAAGATAGCACGTGTATTTTGATGTTTGAGCCTCAGATACATCTAGAATAAGAAAATGTTTCTGTTATTATAAAGGAAATACCCCCAAATCGATTTAAGAAACTATTGTTAATGAATATTAATCATGATAATCCATCAATATTTTCGCTCGTGCGCGATTTATTTTATTAAAACACGTCACGTTATAGAATATTCCCCAGCAAGAGATTATCAAGGTAAGAGAGCGAATCCCCCATATAGGTCCTCTAACTAAGGTAATCCCTCTTAAGTTATTTTTAGACATGGAACCCAGTTCATCCGAGGATGCCACTCGCGCGATGCGTGGACAAGCAACGACTTTCTCGAAACTACCTGAGACGATATGGCGGGAACGCCATTTTATTTGTTTTGATTTCGTTTCACAGCAGAGATGTTTTCTGCACTCTCAGTTGTCTTTTTGTTCGGCCGGGCTTTCGTTTGTTTTGTGCTCATTTGGCTGTTCAGTGTTTGGCTGTTTATTTGGTTTCAGAGAGTTTAGCTAGACAAACGTTAACGGTAACGGTAACTAATGCAGTGGTTGTATAAACGTGCGTTATAATTCTTTGTTCATGTGAACTATACGGCGCGGCCAATTTTTAAATATTTTTTTTCGAATTTTGACGCTGTCTTACATTATTTCTGACAGCATAGACAAACTGAATGAATTAAATTCCTGCGAGATTCGTAGGTTGAATATTGATGTTGCCTTTGGCGTTGTTGCCGTTGCTGCTGACTGCTTTTGCTACTTGGACAGCGAGCGTCTTCCTGCACTTTCGACCATCTGTTTGTTCGGTTGCCTAGCTTGTGGGCGTTTGTTTGCTTTACACTCGTTTGTCTACTCATTTCTCTGCCGTTCATTCAGTTGTTATTGTTTGTGCAAGGGACATCCGTCTCTTATTTCAACTCCTGGTAAAGTTCGAAATGTATGTTAAAACATACCGAGAACCGAAGCTCGTTTGCTTGTCATAGACTGACATCCCACAGCGTTGGAGGTTTTCCTTTGCTTTGAAACGAAACGAAACGACATAAACAGATGTTCCACGAAAGCATCCACGCAACGCGCGAGTAACATCCGCGGAAGAACTGGGAACAATGTCTAAAAATAACTTAGGAGGGATTACCTTAGCTAGAGGACGTATATGAGGGATTCACTCTCTTACCTTGATAATCTCTTGTCCCCAGCTAAAACTTGGAAATATGCGAGTGATATTTCGTATTTTTCGAAAATGCGCGTGTTGCGATAAATACACACAATAACCTCCATTTGGCGCAAAAATAAGCTCGTATTTTTGTCCTTGGACATTATCTGTTCCTCAAAGCTCACAGACTGTTCGCTTTTTGGAACAGATATTGTCCGCGGACAAATATCCGAGCTTATTATTCAACAAATTGTAACACTATCCAAATATGGTCATCATGCTCTCGATATCTGTCATCCGTAGGTAACAGATATCCGGCGGTATACGTAGCTTTAATTCGTACTTGGGAAGAAAAAGTGAAGTGAGAAAATGTCGAAAGAGAGCTTTAAAAATGTTACGATTTAGGATTTAGGCTGTTTTGTTATCCGTTTGTTGAATAATAAAACAATTATCCTGCTCAATCTCGGGGAATATCGTCTGATTTTAGCCGACTCGGCCTACGGCCTCGTCGGCTAAGTATCAGACGATATTCCACGCGATTTCACAGGATAATTGTTAAATATTTTCGCGCCAAATGAAGGCTATTGTTAACAAGAATAACTGACGTCTTAAAACGTTTACTTTTGCATTGCGTTTTGCATTGCGTTCACAGAGCCATTTTATGCCCCACCCGTTGTGCTAGTGTCGCCAAAGCACAGTTTCCATAACAAATATTCACATTTGTCTGGAAGTCAATGTAACGTTGTTACCGCTTAGGTTGAGGTATGCCAATATTCAGTCTCATTCCTCTTTTTTAACTTCCAACTGCAATGAACTTAAATGGAATTTTTGTTAATTTACTTAGCACACGTCCAAAGAGGAAGCAAAAATATGTGTAAAGAACTACAACAGTTACGCCAGCAAGGACTCTGTTACAGTGGATTACATGGTGATTGGTGGTAGGTATTCGGCTGTCATTAGGTTAGTAGAGATCCCATGGTCTTGAGTGGTTGCACTTATCAGATAGTCATAAATTTCGTTTTGTCTATAGATTCGCACCTTAAAATGAAGATTTATTTACTCCGAAGAGTTTGACCCATTATCCTCGAAAAATGGTCTAAAAGTGTTTAAAAAATCTCTAAAGTTCTTCTTTTATATATATGCTCACTCACATCACTGTTTTTACTCGTTGTCTTAATTTACCGAGATTTTCTAAAATTCTATTTTGTGCTTAAAATTCTGAACAAATTTCGGAACAAAGTATCTAACCCTAATTTGTATAGCGGAGAATATTGAAAAGAAACGTTTGACTGACACATCGCCTCCTCGTAACAGACCAGGAGACTTGTTTGAATGTGAAATGCCAATACCATGGTCTGTGTAAAGCGTTTGCACCCCATGATGCTCGCTGTGTGTGTTTGGACAGTTGTCCGTCCTACCAGGAACCGGGATGCATCATTACAGAGCACTCCACACTCCGCTTATTTCACGGAACCCTGAAGATGCATACTAAAACATCAAATCGTTTCCTGACAATTGTTTATGTGTCTTGCCAGACTTGGATCCTTGCATTGACGTGACATGTCATTATCACTGCCTGTGTGAAGCGTTTGGACCAAGTGATGCTCGCTGTGTTGCTGTTGACAGTTGTCCATCCTACCAAGAACCAGTCTGCTCATCAAATGGCACAACATACGACAATGAGTGTTTGTTTCGACAGGAAATGTGCATTCAGCGACTGAATTTCTCTGTGCAACACCCTGGTAGTTGTGAAGGTTGGAAATTGTTTTACTCTGAAGTTTATGACGATGTCGATGAAGATGATGATTGTGATGAACAAACCGGAGTAGTTAAATGGGTATTTTGTACTTTTATTTTTTTAAAGGATTTCCTTTCCAGCGAGGTCGCCGTCACATGCCACACATTCCTTCACTGGGATATTCTCATTGTGAAGTAATTCGCCTCAAGCCTTATATGTTTTATCCTGACAAACCACTTGAAGTTCAGATCACTGTCAATCATATCGACACCAGTGACAAGTCATATGTACATGATGCCGCTGTGTCGTGGGTCGAAAATGTCAGTTATGATCGATTCACTGCGTGTGTGATGGCGGCAGGCTACAATGAGCGGAAATCAAAATCTAACGTGACAGTTGATTGGATGGCGTACCAAGGGGCTCCAGTGGGTGGTGTTGCCGAGGAAGTACGAATACCACAATGGTGGACTGGAACGACTTTTAAATCTGTCAATTTTCCATCGGTTGGTATTTTTTCCGTTCCATTTGACAGCCTTAGCTGACGAAGAATAATTTTGTATAGCCTACAGTTATTGGATTCAGCCCAATATCATACGATTTCATTGCGACTAATAGAGCTGAAATATCGCTTCTCATTTATACATTTAATAGAGCATTCACCCACCCTAGATTTCCAAATCTTCGTTACTCAGTTAAACAGCCGAAAAGCAAGAATAACAACAGTAGTAGCATGAGTAAGAGGAACATGACCGGTAACAGCTTGTGTTTTGTTGATGATTTTCTGCGCAGGGAAAGTTTTCAGTGATACCTTCAGTGTTTGTTACTGCTGCACACTACCGTGCAGGACTCAAGCGTGACGCTGCCAGTGTGTGGATTGAAGACGTCACGCAATCTTCCTTTAAAGTTTGTCTGAGAGAGCTGCAGAACTACGCAGGATCTCACGACGATGTTTATACTGTAAGTGTCTACACCTTCCTTTACTCACCACCCAAGAGAAACTGAGAGATCTTTATAATATACTAACACGTCATATTATTCAGTTAATCTCCAGAAGATGGTCTTATGCACTGCCGACTCAGTTTGTAATACACGTTACCATCCATACATATTAAGAATAAAGAATCTGGATCCAGACGTTAAGTGAATTTTGTGAATAAAAACTATTTCTATCTTAATTTCCTAGATAATGTTTATTTATTTTTCTCTTTTTTAGAAATGGTTGGCGTTTTCTTCTCTCCATAAGCCTCTTTTCACAGAACATAGTTCAGTCTACTTTGCTAACGCCCAACATCCACCTGTAGATTACAACAACGCCTATTGCAAGGTTGGTATCTCTCTTCTTAGCCTAGAGTTCCTTTTTCAAAAGTTTCAAGAGTTAGTGCAAAAGATCCTACAGAAAATGTGAATTTAAACTATACTGTAGGTTATTATTTCGTTTGCTAGTGGAGCCAAAGTTAGATGACAACAGCCCGCCTAATGAAAGTTTTTCTTTAGGATATCCGCTTCACTGAGAAGTACAACAGCACCCCAAATGTGTTTGTTTCCGCAAACCATTCATCCAACGGTGGAAATCGACAACCAGTACACAATGGGATAACTGCATGGGTGGAGGTAATTCCCCTTATTCCCTTTTTTAGGCATTTCCATAGCAACTGCATTTTTGACATGTAAGATGGCGGAATTTGAGAGATATCTACTAGGGGCAAATAATACGATATTGATATGTGTTACTACAAGAAAAACCCAAGGAGGTATCAAATTGCTTTTACTTCCGAAGATTAAGTAATGTTCATAATATCACCTTAAGCGTTGTGAAATTTTCTTTTCCTCAAAAGTTTCGGAGACAACTGCTTATTTTTATTCCTTTTTTGCAGTACATCAATACGACTGGAGTCCGAGTTTGTTTAAAAGAGTTGTACGAGACAAAATATGATCCACTGTCTATCTCATACACTGTGCTGTCAGGTGAGGACAAATGATTCATCGTTAAGTGGTTTAGTTTACTTAGTATTCATATCTTAGTAATTTCTGTGTCTTACACTGTTAAGGAAAGAAGCTTCAGCCGATTCTTTTTACTTTGATGGCCAGAAGTTGTTTTCAGAACAAACGAAGTCAAATGTTTCAGTCAGCAGTAAAAATGCCAAAACATGTGGAGGCTTTGTTGAAACAAGAAAACAACAATTCCCTTAAAACACTCAAGACATTTTTAACGATTGATTTCATGGATTTATTTTTGTTTACATCTACAGACATTTGCCAGCCAGGATGGACTTACTTTGGTGGTTATTGCTACTTTTCAAGCCCCGCATGCGCCACATGGTTGACCGCTGAGTCAAACTGTTCTGAGATGAACTCTGATCTGGTGACAGTGCACAACCAGGAGGAAAACGTATTTATTCAGCACCGTCATGCTGGTGATAGATCATGGATAGGGCTGAATGACCGCAGCGTTGAAGGCTCTTTTGTGTGGACAAACAAAGAAATCAGCAGTTTTAGGTTCTGGGCTCCAAAACAACCAAACAACTGGAACAACGAAGACTGTGTGCACACTCTTGGCGAGCGGCATGGATACACTTGGAATGACGTGCCATGTGATAACTGCTTCAACTTTACTTGTTTTACAGGTGATAAATCTCTTGTTTCCTGCAGTTAATGCACATTCTGTAATCTACTAATAAAAGTAATAGACTCCCCAGAATTTAGGCAGGATAATCATGCGCACTTAAATTGGGTTCATGGTTAAATTTCAAAAATAATTCGTTGCAAGCGAATACTGTAGATATCATTCATTTGATGTCCAGTTCAATTTTTTTTCAAATTTATTTTTTTCAGATCTGGAGGAATGCGCTACCAACACTCATTATTGTGACGTGAATGCAGATTGTGTGAATACCGTGGGCTCATATTCCTGTAAGTGTAGAGCTTGATATACCGGAGATGGACAAACTTGCAATGGTAGGAAAGAACAAAAAAACAAACAAACAACATCTAAGCTGCAACAATAGATTTGATGTTTATTTTGAATATAATAACATACTCACTTGATTTTTAACAGCTATGAAATCTTCCCTGCATTGAAGGGCTTTGAAAAAACTGTAGCGCATTGAAAAACTCTAACCAACCGCTCTTGTGCAATCAGAATACTGAGAGAAAAAAGTTTAACCCTGTAAAATCTTTATTTTTACACTGCATTTCAAAGCTGGCACCAGTGGCTTAGAACCTGGGTGATTTAACTCACAGCTCAACCTTTATCCATATTTAATTCTTTAATCTTGTTTAGACATAGACGAGTGCTCTTCAAACTTGCATATGCTGTGATCCCAATGCTGCTTGCAACAATACTCGTGGATCTTATACTTGCGCGTGTAAACCTGGATATTCAGGCGATGGCAAAAATTGCACTGGTAAGTCACTTAACAAGAAATACAAAAGTTATTGGTTAAAAAAAAAACAGCAATAACAACACGGCGAAATGACGTCACTTTGAAATCCGCCTATTCGCCCAACGAATTTATAGCACGTTTGATATTTTTTTGATTTTGAGTGAACTTAGTCTGGTTTTTGGATGTAAAATAAAAATGGTGGATATTTATTTTGGCTGCATTCACGGTAAACCATCAGGGTGAAAGGAATTAGCGATATGTTTTGGTTTTTCATACATTTAATTGCAAGCCAATGTGCGGTTTAAAATTTAAAGATCTCCGATCTTCAGAAACGACGCTCTTGAAGAAATGTTTACAAAGATAACTATTTTAACACGTTGGACTGCTTGCATGACGGAATTGAGAACCAACATTAACAAGTCACGATTCCTCAACAATGAAACTTCTCACATTGCTTTGGAAAACGAGTTCTTTTGATATGCAAACATCTTCTCCTGACCAGGAACAGCATCATGGTTGCCATGACAACGCTCTACAACCAGGACTATTTCCCTTGAGAAGTTTGATTAATAAACATGGCAAACCTCTAATCAGAACACATACAATCAAATTTACGATAAAGTACTACTAACATTAATACCAACGAAAACTCCTTACTTCGGAACATAAAGCACTTTTTGGTGAACGTAATTTATGTTTGTTTTTTTCTTTTGCCATGTTTCTTATTACCCACAGATATCGATGAGTGTGTCAGCGGTGTACACGACTGTCACCGTTCAGCTTCATGTACAAACACTGTAGGATCCTACACATGTACGTGTAACCATCCTTTATCAGGAGACGGAAAAACTTGCAGGTACACCGCGGCAGGTGAGTATTTCCCGTTGATTGCGCTTTAATTCAGGTAGCAGTGGTTAGAGCTAAGCTGAAATTGTCCCTCAAATACGATGTCAGAAACAGCAACAAAAAATACCCCTGGGATTTCGTCTTAATAGCAAACTGCTTTCTTTTGTGAAATAGTTTGAACAAAAACAATTTGCCAAAACTGATTCATGAATGGTGCATCTCAGCGGTCGATATTGGGCAAAATTCGGACCGTTCTGGGAGCCAATCAGAATTCTCCTTTCCATCTGGGATCAGTTTGCCAAATTGCAAGGACTGTTACAGTTGCAATTAAAAGAGGACACGACTCAGTAATGTTGTTTGCTACCTCCTTGCTACTACAGACACGCTTTGACATCAACATTAACCCCATTCAGAAAGGAGGGGGGTGGGGTTGGACAGGAAAACTCCCACGTGGACTTAAACTATTTAAAACGTTTTTCAAAATTTCAATATTTACAAAGTCTGTCAAATTTCGTAGCTTTATCTGCCACTGATTTTTCCATTGAGAATTCCGACGTCGACGCTGAGCATTTGCTATGATATTACGTTTCCCTGAGAAACACTTTCCCAATCATTTGCTGTTGGGAATTTAACATCATGTATTAAGAGTATAGATCACTGCCACCCAAAATGCCGGACGTGATATTCCAGATAAAAACTATTTTAAGTAGCACGATGGGTGGCATATAACGACCACACATAAAATATGTTTCCGAACAAACAATACACCTTTAGTCAGCGTCACATTTACGGATAAGTAAAGATGGTCACCTTTATGTCTCGTGAAGATGAGAGTGTTATTAATTCTTACCAACTGATAACCCATTTAAACATATTCTAGGTACAAAATGGATCCAAAGAACGTTCTTATATGTTATTCTTGCAGCGGGTCTTAAATCTTCCAGCATTGTGGGAAACAGCCAGAATTTTTTGACATGGCTGGATAAATGGTTAAAGCCTGTGACTCGTCAATCTTCTTACTGGAATCTCTGTTACCAAGCAACTGTAAATGGCTGGTCTTCCTCTACCTTCCATTCAAACTGTGACGGCAAAGGTCGGACTGTCACAATCATCCGTGTTGGAAAATATATTTTTGGAGGATACACGAGTGTCTCCTGGAGTAAGTGACATGATCAATTTCATCTTATCACAGGCCACCCAAGCTCAGTCTGTGAGTCAGCGATTATCAATTTGCGCAATAGCGGTCACAAGAGTTTAAAAAGGAATTTTAAAAAAATGAATATTTACTATATGGTTTAGGAATTTATGGGCTCGAAAATTCCTAACAAAACGCCTTACCTTACTTCCACTATGTATAACTTGTTTTGTTTACCTATATCTTCACTGATTCGGGAGATATCGAGATGTAAGACCTTTATAGGAAGCGGTAACTTACCACAATCGTTTCGAGTCATTAAAGTAAGGGAATAGAAAGAAAAGAAAATACCAAAGAAAGGAAAGTAAGTCAGCCACGCTAACATGAATTTTATGGTCAACTCATCGCGATAAATAGGCTGATAGAAACACTTGAATTTTTTTAACAGTATCGTGTTCCTGGCTAACTGACAGCTTGACAGCTCGATTCTTAAGTAATTGATAAAATAGGGCGTGGAAATCAGATTCAGTGGGAAATCGGACAAGCGGTTCCAAGTCTCACCACCGGGCTTGCTCATACCAGAATTGAAATTATTGAAAACTTAAACCACATTAAACATACAGGAACAAGAGAACATAAGATTAATACTACAAGAAATAATGCTGACCTACGAATAATAGTACAGTCTTGTGAGCCAATCAAATTATCGTTGGAATACGACATTAAGAAACTGTCCAAAGTGTCAGTAAGCATCATAAATGTTGGACTTCTTTTTCCATTGTGTATTCCAAATTAGGTTCCAGTTGTTCATATCACTACGATTCAGCAGCCTTTCTCTTCTCATTGGTTAACAAGCCTGGTTGGCAGCCACTAAAGCTAGATCAAACAGGAAAGTATAGTTATTACAGAGGTCATTCCATCTACAGCTGCTTTGATTGTGGACCAACATTTGGAGGAGGACACGACATTTACATTGCCGACAACGCTGCTTTAAACACCAACTCACACTCAAACCTTGGGTACGACTACGGTCCGCCAGCTGGCAACAGCTATGGATCCTCTTTCTCACGATCATTCCTGGCCGGTAGTAATTACAACTTCCGACCCGACGAAGTCGAAGTGTTCTATGAAACTACCTGAAGAAATCGTGGAGCTTGGAGTCTTAGCTTTACACACCCTGTTCAGTAAAATTAAATCTTTGCAAATATATATAAGGGTATATACAAACTGTTAGTAAATCATAGAAGTGCAATGTAATCTGAAAATTTCAATATCACCGATGGTATGTCAAACAGCAGGCTAGTAAAAAAATCGAGTAGTCACGTGTACGATTAAGACAAACAGAGTACTTTGAGCTTATTTCTTTGGTAATTGCCATTAAAGGATGGTTTCATGACTCGGTGTTATAACAAGCTAGGACGTTAGCCGAGCTAATGAATTCTTAATGAATTTTCCTTTAAGACTTTCACGTAACTCAAGAAAACGCGGCGATATGAGTAATGTTACTCATTAGAATTCCTTTCGTACGTTTTGATTAATACATATATTGTTTATCCGATCGGATAAAAGTAGATAACTTCTTTGTATGCCCAGAGTAAATCCTTAACGCCGAATAAAAAATTCAATTTTCTTCATAATTTCCAAATTTTCTCGATAAATCAGTGGGCATCTTCAGTAAACTTTGGGCATCAGTCATTCTGCTTTCACAAATCATAGTCTGTAGTTGATGAACTGCGCGTGGTTCAATAAAAAAAAATGAACAAGGTAGTAGTTTATACTTACGCTATAACTTGTACATGCGGATAGGTTCCACAGGCTACACGATTACAGCTGGTTTTGATTTCTTATGTTATTCAAGTAAAGTGCATTTAGTAAAAGTGGATTGAGAATGCATGATAGGATAGGGATTTTTTCTTTGTTTGTAGTAATTATTAACCGTCTTTTGAGAGTGCTAATGTAGAAAATAAATACTAGTGTCAGACACACCGTTATAAAAGCTTGTAACAATAAAATAGAGCAGGGTGGAAATAATGCGTTCTTTTCTGTTTGGGTTTGCTCTTATTTAGGAGGAGAGAAATCTTTTTTCATTTCTTTTACTGTGAAATCCCAATGTCCAATTGCCGCTGTGAGACTCGCCTTTAGGGAATCATGATAGTTCCAAAAGTTCCCAATCAACTCTTGAACGTGTTTTTCTTGAATACGTATTCCATGATCATCTGCTGGTGCGATTTATTAAAGAAATTAGAACCTCCACCAGCACACCCGTTTTTCTTTTTTTAGAAATTTAGTTATGTGAAAGAGAAACAAAAATATCTTATTTGAGAGATATTTTAATTTTACTTGTAAAACATTTTATAATAGTGATGATAACTTTCTACTGAAACAAGTTGCTTAGCCTGTCGCTTAGCCTGGCTTAACCTGTGCGCATGCGTCATACATTGCGTGCGTTATCAAGATAAAAATAAACGTAGGAGGATATCTGCAAATTATTCACAGCCATTGGTCTTCTTGCTTAAGGATAAAATATAATGTTTACAATGAACCCTGTGTTTGCACATGGAATTTTCCAAAAACAAATGCAACACTGTATTTCGAGTATAAAATTATGCTAAATGCAGAGCTCTCGTTTAGCTGTCTTGTCAGTCGTTAGCTTTCAAAATTATGTGAAATATTTTATTTCTTATCAAATCGAGATCTATTTTGCTCTAAATATACAAGGAACGAAGTACAAATAAAACGTACAATTAGTTTGTAATAACAATCTTTACTTTTGAGTTTACGAACTTCTGGAGATAATAATAACAACAATAATAATAATAATAATAATAATAATAATACAGCATTTGCATTTGAGATGCCACTCGTTTTCGATCCTAGTGCTTCTTTCGCCGAGTTTAAAGGAATTCCAGTTTTTCGCTATTTCATGAAGTACTGTTTATTGTGTAGTAAAAGGTGGCTTTAACTCTTAGGTCTGTGGATGAATCAACTGTGTGACCATTTAAAATAATGCTATTGAGCAGTACTTTCATGTGGTACTGTTTATTATGCTGTACAAGGTGGTTCTAACTTTCAAGTTTGTGGATGAAACCCTAGTGTGCGACCATTCAAATGAAAGCTATTGAGCAGTACTGTCATGTGGTACTGTTTATTATGCTGTACAAGGTGGTTCTAACTTTTACGTCTGTGGATGAAACCCTAGCACTGGCGGATCTAGGGGAGGGGCCCGGGCCCCCCGGGCCCCCTTGTTTTGGGTAAAAAAAGAAGAAAAGACTGAAGGGAAAATGGAGGCCATGGCAAGTAAATGAAGACCGGGCCCCCTCCCTCCCCTTAGCTCAAGGTCTGGATCCGCCACTGCCTAGTGTGTGACAATTCAAATGAAAGCTACTGAGCAGTACTTTCATGTGGTACTGTTTATTATGCTGTACAAGGTGGGTCTAACTTTTAAGTCTGTGTATGAAACCCTAGTGTGTGGCCATTTAAATGAAAGCTATTGAGCAGTACTTTCATGTGGTACTGTTTATTATGCTGTACAAGGTGGGTCTAACATTTAAGTCTGTGTATGAAACCCTAGTGTGTGACCATTTAAATGAAAGCTATTGAGCAGTACTGTCATGTGGTAATGTTTATTATGCTGTACAAGGTGGTTCTAACTTTCAAGTTTGTGGATGAATCCCTAGTGTGTAGCTGAGGAATACTTTCAAGTGGTAATGTTTACTTCGCCGTGTCAAGTTTCTCATCCTTAGCTTGTCAGCTATCGACGTGAGACAATCGTGAATAATGGACAATACAGGTCACTGGTCACTGGGCTTGCTCTGTTTGCTAAGAAGGGTGTTTGACAAGGAATCAACAAACCCTCCAATTTTGGATAAACTTAGGTTATGTGGCTGGCCACATAACCGCTTTAAAAATCATTTTAATTCAATGTCAATTACAAACAAATGAAGGAAGCCCATCGCAGCACTGAAAGTGAGGGCCAAAATCCACCAGAGCTTACTTGGGTAAAGTGAAGCAGCCCTACCCAAGCCCCAACAATAGTGGACTTCAGTCAAATACTAACGCTAGCAAGTAAAATGTGTGTTTTATTACATTTTGACTGGTTCTTGAAAGCTTTCTGTGTAAAGTTGCGTTTATAGGTTGCAGGGCTGTTTATATGTTCGTGACATATTTTCAGTGCTCGAGGGTAAGGTGGAAAGAACAATAGAAGATGTGGAGACGGAAAGAGTTTGTACTGGGTACAGGAAACAGACAGAGAGAGAGGAAAATCAGTGATGTTTTAACTGAAATTCATTAAGTGACTGGTTGCTGAATTTCTGCGTCCATTATGGACTTGACATCTTTAATCAGTGATGTTTTAACTGAATTTCATTAAGTGACTGGTTGCTGAATTTCTGCGTCCATTATGGACTTGACATCTTAAATCAGTGATGTTTTAACTGAATTTCATTAAGCGACTGGTTGCAGAATTTCTGCAGCCTTCATCAATCTTGTTTTAAAAAAAAAAACAGTGGTATTTGGCGTAGCTTATTCGTGCGCCGGTAAACATAAAGTATTTTCTTCTGAACTGATATCGCTGTCGTTAAGAATCATAAATTTAAAAGCACGCTGTTTTTGGCTCAGAGAAAATATCGAGTTTTATATTGAAAATTCAAACTTTGGAAAAACCCATTTTAGTTTGGAACGCGTTTTTGATGAAAATTGGTACCAAGTAAGTAAAGTTTTCATTTTCAAGAAACCTGAAGCATGAGATTGAAAGAGTACCTTTTAGAACCAGATAAAATGAGAACTGCTGACAAATGCCAAACAAGGTGTAAAGAGCAAGTTTGTCTTTCTTAGGCACTAAGCTATCATCAAATGTCCGACGTGTCAAAATTGCTGTAATTGAGCCTGTTATTTGCACTCAGGGGGTGTCAGGATACAAGCGTGCGCGTGCGTTAAACGACCTCAAGTCTCTCTGAGCGGCAAGTCTGCCTTTATCACTGCCACCTGGACGTCATCGAGCGAGCAACCTGCGAAGTTGCGAACTCTCCGCAACCGCTTCCCAAAACGTGTAATTTATACAGTAAAACACCACCCTCTCTTTATTTAATTACGGACAACCAATCAACTACCTTCAAGAATTTTATTTACAAGAATAAACCAATCGTCGCGTCTTTAATTTCACCACACAATTAAAACGGCGCAGTAAAATCACTCTAGAAATAAGCTTGCAAACTCAAGCATCTGAACAGTTCACCTTTCCAGTCTTCATTCCATACCCAATTCTGTGTAAAGGCAATATGCTCGCTAAAAACGTTTTGTTCTTTGCCCTTTTTCAAGGAATGGTGAATGTCATTGTTCACTCTGCTGAAGAAGACTCCGAACTTTCTCGTTCAGTATTCTTCACTACGCGGCAAGATAAGCGGTTGAAGGGACATGTTGTCAAAAGGTTTGATTCTCCCAGCCAGACCTCTTGCAGCCATTCTTGCTTGAGAAATTCCTGGTGTACTTCCACCAATTTCAAGATGCCATCCGAGAAAAACGCCAAAGGAACTTGCGAACTGAACAAGCATGGGGCCATTGACGAAAACACCAAGTTTCATGATCAACAAGGAGTTACTTTCTCGGTGCTCTTAAAGGTAATTAGCAATTAGCCATTAGTTTCAATCGCTCGACAATTTTCTTAGGACCCGGGCTCGATCAGCAATTTGTTGTTTGACTGAACTCAGTGGACTGTTGGCCCCAGACCAAATGACGATAAAAATCTTTGATCACTGTAATATCGGAAAAACACACTAATATTTTCCAAGTTTGGAACTTTCATCAGGAAACGGCTGAAAAAGTTGTTTCTTCCGCAAAATTGGGTCACCGGAATATTGTCCAACACGCTCTAATCGTCGAAATGAACCTTTTTTAAAACACTTATATTAGCAATTTTTGTATGCTGGTGAGAGCAAACTGTGAAGCTCGTGACAGACAGGTGCACAGGAAAAAAAAACTACTAAAGCACCAAATTAACAGGGTTCTTGTAACCAACTCTTTGCTAACTGACTGAAAA
Organism: Micromussa lordhowensis; assembly: GCA_964020085.1. NCBI lineage: Eukaryota > Metazoa > Cnidaria > Anthozoa > Scleractinia > Lobophylliidae > Micromussa > Micromussa lordhowensis. The sequence goes on along the minus strand of OZ026596.1, from coordinate 4,505,955 downwards.
TTGTTTTAAGAAGTATATTCAACCTTCCTTAACTTTAAACTGTCTTTATCTCCTAATTCAACCACTTAATATGTCTGACCAGGGTTGCCAAAGTCCCACAAGTCTTGGCTGCCTCAACGATGGCTCTTGTGTAGCAGACGACAAGAAACAAACATTTTCATGCTTGTGCAAAGAGCCTTGGATTGGGAAAAACTGTGAAACCAAACTTGGTAAGAAAATGCTTGAAGGCTTAATGTTTGTACCCCGCACACGTCAAATAATTTCCACATCAAGTTAGTGTCTCTAAAATAAGATGCCGTTTACGTTCTAGAGGCGGATCGATAGTGTCGATTCATTTCTTTATGGAACCACTATAGTTCTGCATATCCGTGACACCATAATTAGGTAGAGTGGTGACGCTATCGATAGTCTCTAACGCGGGATTACCACTCACGGTGGCATTTTTTAACAAGCGTTAATTAGCGAGCAAGAAGTTAAGTGACTAGACGCGTAAAATATGTATGGGCAGCTTGTTTGAGCGCAAAATTTCAGCTTTTTCCACAGACGCAAAATAAGAAGTCATAGAGCAGTTTTATCTTATCTCGATCAGCGAAACCTAAGTAATACATTTCACAACGAATATTAACGCCAGAAAAACGAAATTTCGATGACACCTTAACATCATTATTATTCTACAAACCCAAATTAAGAAGTCATAGAGCAGTTTATTTAATTTCAATAAGCGAAATTAAATTAACGCCAGAAAAAAGAAATTTCGATGTCACCTTGACATCATTATTAATTAAGCAAGAAATAATTGAAAGTAACGATGAGTTGGTTAGAATAATTGATTGGAATGAAAATTTGGCGCGGCCTGTGCTAATTACAATGCATAGTGAAATGTCAAACAAAGACTTTGGCACGACTAGATGTCTGATTAGGTGTTCAGTTCAGGTTTTCTTTTGCGAATAAACATCATCTGGTAGATCAGACAATTTACCTTTCCCTTTCATCTCTTTACGATTGAAAATCTGCTGACAATGTCAGTGATGTCGGCGTTATGCTTCTCTGATAAATGCTTCACAACTTGTAGTCTTCGATGTGTTCACGTATGACGGCAGATGTATCCGATATATTCAGTATGAGAAGGAAACCTGAACTGAACACCCAGCCAGACTCTATTTCAATTCTCGATGTTGTTAATTAGCACCCGTGTAAGGCCTCGTGTTTATTCAGATCTTAGCCCGCGCATGAACCTGTCATGATCACATCTCGCTTGTTCATATATAACTTAATGATCATTTTAGTTCTAACTTCATAATACTGTAAGATGAATTAAGATGACATCGAAATGTTTTCTTTTTTATTATATATTATAATTTAAAAATTAAAATTCAGGCGCCGTTTATGCATAGCTGGTTTGCACTGTCGCGCAATCAAAAATAAAAAAACGTAGCCATTCAATAATTAAATTACGTCAAGAATCTGAGATATGATAGATGATTGATCTATAAACAACCTTGCCAAGATCTAGGTGTATGCGGTTTTCCATTCGCGCGTTATTCGGAAAAGTGCTTCACCCAAATTTATAGAGCTTTGTACGAAGACGCCATGTTGGTGCCCTTCCGAGGGGCACCAACATGGCGGCCGTAAAGTGAGTTTTGCTGTTGAAACGAAAAATTATTACTCTAGAGTTCCTACAAATTGAAAGTAATAATTCTTCTAGTGCAAGAACTGTTCAGTTAGTAAAACATTGAGCGATAACTCCTCTTTTGACATACGTGAGAACCTTTTCGGGCTGCCATTTTACGGTCACGCAACATTCAAACGTCCTCTATAACAAAACGAAGAAACCTGTCGAGCTTAAGGCGGGGGTAAACATGAATAGGTGTGAAAATTGAAGTGATATGAAAAAGGAAACTGTCAGGACTAAGATGAGTTGGAAACACTACCAGACAGTTGACCCCCGCAAAAGAGAGCCCCAGGTTGCTAGGGGACTGTTTGGTATCCGTCTACTAATTCTTCACTTCAAATTTCAATTTTCCAAATCCATCAAATCTTCAACATTTCATATTTTCCTCAATTTAACCTATCCTTTGAGAAAAAAATATCTCTTTCCCAAAATTCCCAAAAATCACCCAAAAATTTACACAAAACCGCCAAACAGTGGTTAGTGAGATAAGCAGAGAGATTTAGTGTCGCTAGAAACGTGACTGAGATATTGGCAGAAAGGCCGTGTTAAGCAACCTCAAAACAGCCTTCACGTTTACCCCCGCCTTAAACGTTGTAAAACGTCACGTTCTTAGAGGCTCTTATATCTGATGAATTAAGAAAATAATTGACAATTTTTAATTCTGCAAATTGATGACGTCACATGAAAATTGACGCGCGTAAAATAGACTACGAGCGGTCTCTTTCTTTTCCTGGCGTTTTCCTTGTGTTTCTTAGAGATATCAAGCCGCGAGATGCGCGAGCGCGGAAAAAAGGAAAAAGAAAGGTTAGAAAGAATTTTTTTTCCTCTCCCCCATTCCCTCCTCGTTTCTTTCCCTAATTTGCATAATATTAACTGGTTCAGGGCTTCTGGTAGGTTGCGGGTAAAAAGGCAAATTTCGCGGGAATTTCACTGAAAAATGACAGTAGTGTAGCAGCTGTCCAAAGCTGCTTTTGTTTTATCATTGTAGCAGCTGCTATTGTGTTAGGGATAGGGGCATTGTTTCTGTTGTTTGTTCTATTGTACTCTCAAAGCGTAGCAAGCCAATCATGTGAGACCTTAGGAGAGCTGCTACATCACCCAAAACTGATCGGTAAAAACCGGCTGATTTCGCGGGAGTTTTCTATGCAAATTTTGCTGGAAAGCGTTGGCTAAACTAGACGCTCTTAGAGCATTTACTTGGGCTTCGTACCATAATATCAATTCTTACGTTACAAGTAAACTTATTGAACACAATAAAACAAATAAAATAATCCCGAAATCCTTGCGTGTTTTAGAACGATAAAACATTGATTTGAAGTCTTTTGCTTACCGGTTGTTGTTTCATCGCATTCGAAGATTTCACTTCCGAATATTATTATTACTTCACTCTCCTCCTTGACAATTCCTTCGAGCTAAGCTTTTGTTTTATCCCTGGCACATTATGTAAATCACATCCGCTATTAGGAATTTGTTATCACAGCCTAAATTCTTGCCTTCCAACGGTTTTCTGGCGCACATCGCCATTTCTTTGAATGAAATTCTTCGTGACTATACCATCGTCCTTTTCGAGCCCCGCTTCATACGTCATTACTAATCACGCAATCGTGGCGCAATCGTGGCATCAATCTTAAAACAATATTTTTTCACGGCCAAGGTCTTCAGGTGCAGTTTTATTTTAAAGGGTTTACTTTACAGAATTCTGTTTCAAGTGTAATTTCCTTTCAAGTGTTAATTCCTCTCAATGTGAGTATTTTTTTATTGTCTTTTACGCTGATACGCATATACGCACAGTTTTTAAAAACATTTTACAGGGATTATATAATTACTTATCCCCGCGGGAACTGTTTCCCCTGCATGAACTGTTTCACCTGCATGAACTGCGCTTCTACTTTTTCTTCTCGTCGGTAACAACATTATTTTCTTTTCAGCGTTAAATGGATACATTTTTAAAAACAGTTTTTCGCTTTCCTTTGCGAACCTTTATTTATCTGAAAAATTGTTAAAAAATTTTATTAGTCTACAAAGTTCGTTTTTACGGAGGGTCACAAGCTCTTCTTCAGTATCTTTTCATTTTCTTTTCCGCCGGACTCGACACGGGGGGTGTCGGGCAAAGGTCTGGTACCAGACTAGAAACACCCCTGCTCGGTTGGGCTTTGCCCCTGAGGATTCTCAACCATACGAGCCTTGGTGTCGATGTTCCTGTCTTTCTCTACCCGGGTGATGTTACATCTTTTTCCTATTTCTTCTCTTGATTTTCTATACCATGTCTTTGGTCACCTAATGCATAATCCAGTTACAAATGTATTAGTCATTCAGGCGCTGCTTTTTGATTTGGGTAGCACAGAGTCTCAAATATTTAGACTGTGCAAGGCTTTGTCTGCCCCTGCCTTTTTGCAAGGTGGCTGTTGACCCAACAGTCTAGTACCCGTTTTAGGTTCCCCCGCTCAAGGTTCAAGTGACCCCCTTTTATTTTTTTTTTTCCGATTTTTTGCATAATTTTCCTCTATATTTTCATTAGAAGATTTTTGTATTTTTCAGCTTCGAGTTATTTTGATTTTTTCAGTCTCTAATTCATTTAGACATAACTAACAACAAACAACTACAACAAATAATCTCTAGCATTTAATTTGAATACAGGAAACATTTGACTAAAAACGAAATGAGAGTTTTTCTTTACAAAAGAAACAATTCCACAACTCAATTACTTTTCTAGATCAACAGGTTTTGACCATCAACTGAGGATCTGAATTTTTAAGATGAATTTTATGTGATATCATGATTTAATTTCTATGTACTGTATACAGGTTTCTTTTTATTACACCTTTTCAAGTCAGTTTTATATTGTTACTTTTCTTTCGGTAAACATTTTTTTCCTCCCATGTTACTTGTATAACCAAAAATTTGCTTGACCCAGTTCCCTAAGGTTATGAATCAATTTTCCGCAACTGACATTTTAAACACATCTATACGAGATCTACCAAGATTAATCCTAAAGAAGAAATTTACTTACTCTGCTGAATGGAGATGCTCTTTACCCATTATCCACCTGACCGCAAGCCATCCAACGATTATTGGAGATACTGACACATTTAAGCTGTTATTTTTTTTCCTGGGTAATGGCTGTCCCTAGCACCTGATAACAAAGTGGATTCTTACATCACAACACTGGACCACATTGCGAAAAGAAAAAAATAGAGCAACACTGGACCAAAAAGGAATCAATAGAGCAAGACAAACAAACTTTATTAATAGCAACTTAATTGGACTCTGAAGCTAATATTTTGGTTCTATTATGATATTCATCATGCCAAAAAAAATTCAGAAGTACCAATAATCTGTAAATTTTGAATCATATAGATCCTATGTTTTTCAGAACGAAAAAAGTTAATATTTTTTTCTTTGTGCAGAAAATACTTATTTTAAATATCTTATTACCATAACAATAGCAAGAGGGTATTCCGTTTTTTCCAAAAAATAATTGTATGCAATGGTTTTATTGCATTAACGTTTTTAACTTCTATTTTTGAGTCTCTTAGTATAAGTTTTATGCCTTAGATAAATGCCCTCTGGGCAAAATTTGAGTTTTAAACATGCACATCAAATTTGTAAGTCAATCAGGACAGCTTCACAAGTAGCTTCTACTTTTTCCCTCCTCCTAACTTTAATTATTAACTTTAATTACTAATCTCAACCTCCCCTTTTTTCTTCTAACCACTCCTTGCTAATCTCTCCTTTATATTATTATTATTATTCTCATTATTGTTGCACTGCCTTGTGGTTGACGTGGCTGCATTGCAGTTTGTTGGTCCCTTAACGCTAGTGTATTCTTTAACATCTAACAGTTTTTGACTTAATTTTATTTTCTTATTATTTTCAATTTTCTGCTTACAACAATTCCCGCGCATACATCCACCCCCTGATATAATACCCCTGTTTCAGTGGAGATTTGGTGAACCCTTTTTTAGGGATCCCATACTTTTACACCTGTAATGCCACAAAGGTTGCTAGATATATCTACTGCTATAAATGTCTTTTTTTTTGTACAAACACTTTATGACTGGTCAACATGAGAGTGTTATTAATTCTTACGAAAACCAACTTTCAACATAACCCATTAAAACATATTCTAGGTACAAAATGGGTCCAAAGAACGTTCTTATATGTTATTCTTGCAGCGGATCTTAAATCTTCCAGCATTGTGGGAAACAGCCAGAATTTTTTGGCATGGCTGGATAAATGGTTAAAGCCTGTGACTCGTCAATCTTCTTACTGGAATCGCTGTTACCAAGCAACTGTAAATGGCTGGTCTTCCTCTACCTTCCATTCAAACTGTGACGGCAAAGGTCCGACTGTCACAATCATCCGTGTTGGAAAATATATATTTGGAGGATACACGAGTGTCTCCTGGACCAGTAAGTGACATGATCAATTTCATCTTATCACAGGCCACCCAAGCTCAAGCTGTTTGTCAGCGATTATCATTTTGCGCAATAGAGGTCACAAGAGTTTAAAAAGGAATTTAAAAAAAATGAATATTTACAATATGGTTTAGGAATTTAAGGGCTAGAGAATTCTTAACAAAACGCCTTACCTTACTTCCACTATGTATAACTTGTTCTGTTTACCTATATCTTCACTGATTCGGGAGAAATCGAGATGTAAGACCTTTATAGAAAGCGGTAACTTATCACAATCGCTTCGATTCATTAAAAAAAGGGAATAGAAAGTAAAGGAAATACCAAAGAAAGGAAAGTAAGTCAGCCACGCTAACAATTTTCTGGTCAACTCATCGCGATAAACAGGCTGATGACGGCATGGTGTTCCTGGCTAACTGACAGTTTCGGGGCAGCGGTTCCAAGTGTCTCATCATCGGGCTTGCTCATACCAGAATTGAAATTATTGAAAACTTAAACCACATTAAACATACAGGAACAAGAGAACTTAAGATTAACACTACAAGAAATAATGCTGACCTACGAATAATAGTAATCTTGTGAACCACCAATCAAATTATCGTTGGAATACGACATTAAGAAACTGTCCAAAGTGTCAGTAAACATCATAAATATTGGACTTCTTTCTCAGTCCATTGTGTATTTCAAATTAGGTTCCAGTTGTTCATCGTACTACGATTCAGCAGCCTTTCTCTTCTCATTGGTTAACAAGCCTGGTTGGCAGCCACTAAAGCTAGATCAAACAGGAAAGGGTAGTTATCACAGAAGTCATTCCATCCTCAGCTGCTCTTCCTATGGACCCATATTTGGAGTAGACGACATTTACATTGCCAACAACGCTGCATCAAACACCAACTCATACACAGACCTTGGCTACACCTACGGCCCGCCAGCTGGCAACAGCTATGGATCCTCTTTCTCACGATCATTCCTGGCCGGTAGTCTCGACTTCCGACCTGACGAAGTCGAAGTGTTCTATGAAACTACCTGAAGAAATCGCGGAGCTTGGAGTATTAGCTTTACACACCCTGTTCAGTAAAATTAATTCTTTGCTAATATATAAAGGTACATACAAACTGTTAGTAAACAAGAACCGCGGTGCGGTTGTAAACCGCGCTTTAAAGAAACGCGGTTTGTCTGCGAAACGTAGCCTGTTCCAGGCTCTCGGTCATGACTCTCCTGCCCTTCAGCAAATATACGAAAAAAGGAGTATCTGATTACATTCTTTGCATAGCGCGAGTTTAGCGTGACTTGTAATCGGATAATTTTGTTTACGTCTAATGAAAAAATACCTTGACCTTTCAATATAAATTTTACATAAGGGTTTTTGACGAGCGCTAAGGCTAAGTTTTAACTTTTTTCCCCAGAAAATTCCACCATTGCTTCTGGCGAACTATACACGATCTTACATTTATCACCGTCAGCGTATTCCATGGCCAGACGTAATACCTTTTTAACGCATTGAATATTCCCTTTGAAGTCTTTGAAAGTGAACAGAAACAATGCAAACATTCCAGATTACAAAATGTTCTGTTTTTCACGCAAAACGAAAATACAGCTTAGCTCTGGATAATGTCAGCCTTACTAGCCAGCAGCTGGTCCCAAATTAGATGCTTTATCCTTGCAAATGTCGTGACGCCCATCGCCGAAGGCCGCCATTTATTTGTGTAAACAGTTAATTCGCTAACTTGACAAAACACTCCTGAGGGGGAGATATGACGAAAAGAGCTGAGAAATGGCCTGTAATTGGCTGACGATGACATCATCCGGTGAAGACAATCGGCCGTGGGAGTTTGGGTCTGCTCACCGACAAAAAAAAAAACCGAAGGCAGAGCAAGAAACCGCCCAGCCTACGGCTGCGCGGTTTAATTATAGAAGTGCAATGTAATCTGAAAATTTAAATATCACCGATGGTATGTCAAACAGTAGGCTAGTACAAAATCGAGTAGTCATGTGTAAGATTAAGACAAACAGTTTACGTTGAGTTTATTTCTTTGGTAATTGCCATTAAAGGATGGTTTCATGACTCGATGTTATAACAAGCTAGGGCGTTAGCCGAGCTAATGACTTCTTAATAAATTTTCCTTTAAGACTTTCACGTAACTCAAGAAAACGCGGCGATAGGAGGAATGATTCTCATTAGAATTCCTTTCGTATGTTTTGATTAAAACATATATTGTTTACCCGATCGGATAAAAGTAGATAACTTCTTTGTGTGCCCAGAGTAAATCCTACGCGCCGAATAAAAAAATTCAATTGTCATAAATAATTTCGAAATTTTCTCGAAGAATCTGAGTGCATCCGTAAAATTTGGGCATCAGTCATTGTGCTTTCACAAATCACAGTCTGTAGTTGATGAACTGCTTGTGGCTCAGTAAAAAAAATGAACAAGGTAGTAGTTTATACTTACGCTATTAGTTGTACATGCGCTGAACCGTGAAATTATCCCTTAAAATGGAGAATCTTGTTACTGAGTTTCATCATACCTGGATAGGTTCCACAAGCTACAGGATTCCAGCTGGTTTTGATTTCTTATGTTATTCAAGTAAAGTGGATTTAGTAAAAGTGTATTCATGAGAATGTATGACAGTGTAGGGATTTTTCTTTGTTTGTAGTAATTATTAACCGTCTTTTGAGAGTGCTAACGTAGAAAATAAATACGAGTGTCAGACACACCGTTATAAAAGCTTGTAACAATAAAATAAAGCAGGGTAGAAATATCGCGTTGTTTTCTGTTTACGTTTGTTCTTATTTTAGGAGGAGAGAAATCTTTTTTCATTACTGTTACTGTGAATTCCCAATGTCCAATTGCCGCTGTGAAACTCGCCTTTAAGGAAACATGATAGTTCCCAAAGTTCCTAATCAAGTCTTGAAAGTGTTTTTGTTGAATACATCAGTTCCATGATTATTTGCTGGTGCGATTTATTAAAGAAATTAGAAACTCCACCAGCAGGCACGTTTTTCTTTTGTTAGAAATTTAGTTATGTGAAAAAGAAACAAAAATATATTATTTGAGACATATTTTAATTTTACTTGAAAAGCATTTTATAATATTGATGATAACTTTCTACTGAAACAAGTTGCTTAGCCTGGCTTAACCTGTGCGCATGCGTCATACATTGCGTGCGTAATCACGATAAAAATAAACGTAGGAGGATATCTGCAAATTATTCACAGACATTGGTCTTCTTGCTTTAGGATAAAATATAATGTTGACAATGAACAGTGTGTTTGAACATGGAATTTTACAAAAACAAATGTAACACTGTATTTTGAGTATAAAATTATGCTTAATGCAGAGCTCTCGTTTAGCTGTCTTGTCAGTCGTTAGCTTTCAAAATTATGTGAAATATTTTATTCCTTATCAAATCGAGATCTATTTGCTCTAAATATACAAGGAATGAAGTACAAACAAAACGTACACTTAGTTTGTAATAATAATCTTTACTTTCGAGTTTACGAACGCCAGGAGATAATAATAATAACAATAATAATAATACAGCACCTGCATTTGAGATGCCACTCGTTTTCGATCCTAGTGCTTCTTTCGCCGAGTTTGAAGGAATTCCAGTTTTTCGCTCTTTCATGAAGTACTGTTTATTGTGTAGTAAAAGGTGGCTTTAACTCTTAGGTCTGTGGATGAATCAAACTGTGTAACCATTTAAAATAAAGCTATTGAGCAGTACTTTCATGTGGTACTGTTTATTATGCTGTACAAGGTGGTTCTAACTTTCAAGTCTGTGGATGAAACCCTAGTGTGCGACCATTCAAATGAAAGCTATGGAGCAGTACTTTCATGTGGTACTGTTTATCATGCTGTACAAGGTGTTTCTAACTTTCAAGTCTGTGGATGAAACCCAAGTATGCGACCATTCAAATGAAAGCTATTGAGCAGTACTTTCATGTGGTACTGTTTATTATGCTGTACAAGGTGGTTCTAACTTTCAAGTTTGTGCAAGAAACCCTAGTGTGTAGCTGAGCAATACTTTCTAGTGGTACTGTTTATTTTGCCGTGTCAAATTGCTCATCCTTAGCTTGTCAGCTATCGAGGTGAGACAATCGTAAACAATGGACAACACAGGTTTAGGTCACTGGGCTTGCTCTGTTTTCTAAGAAGGCTGTTTGACAAGGAATCAACAAACTCTCCAATTTTGGATAAACTTTGGTTATGTGGCTGGCCACATAACCGCTTTAAAAATCAATTCAATTCAATGTCAATTACAAACAAATGAAGGAAGCCCTACGCAGCAAAAGTGAGGGCCAAAATCCACCAGAGCTTACTTGGGTAAAGTGAAGCAGCCCTACCCAAGCCCCAACAATAGTGGACTTTAGTCAAATACTAACGCTAGCACGTAAGATATGCATTTTATTGCATTTTGACTGGTGCCGCGTGTTTTGATTTAGCTCCAAGCTGATGGCGGAATTTGCCATTTTCTTCCTGAACGCATTTTGTGTTTGTGGTTCTTGAAAGGTTTCTGTGTAAAGCTGCGTTTATAGGTTGCAGGGCTGTTTATATGTTCGTGACATATTTTCAGTGCTCGAGGGTAAGGTGGGAAGAACAATAGAAGATGTGGAGACGGAAGGAGTTTGTACGGGTACAGGAAACAGACAAACAAACAACGGGAGAGGAACAAATCAAAACTTCAAATGCAGGCAATCTAGTTTCAGCTCTGCCAGAAATTGCGTGGATTCAACTTGATAAAAATGTAATAGAACTTTCGATAAGTGGTGACTTTCAATGGGGTCACTAAACAGTTGAGCTGTGAGAAGAGCTGTCATCTTATGCAAGGTTAAAGATTCAGTGTTTGTACACATCTGAGACAATCACGAAGTGCCCCCTTACAGATTGGTATCGTTAGAGATTCGACTGTGTTGTTGTTATCTTAGCTCATTGTATTTTGGTGATGCACTATGTACTCACATGGAGTGCTAAACATAATCAAAAGTTTTTTTGCGGATGGAGACATATTGGGGAAGTATTGGAGGGGGGGTGGGTATAACACAACGTTTTTCTATTTCCTTGTTTCTCGGCAGTTTTATGGTTTGTCAGTTCATGAATAATTAAATTCATGCTGTTATTAGTGAGGCTCTTTCTCTTTCTTTGTAGAGGCACTTTAAAAATTTTGTAACAGAAAGGAAGCGTGCCATGAGCGCTCGCCTCTTACGTCAGCTTGCCTTCATGTTGTTTTTATAGTAACGCATTTTAATACAATTTTCTGATATTTTTTCCTGCTGGCGTGAAACAACATCCAGCAATTAGTCAAAAAGAGTCAAAACTCACAACAGAAAATCTCGAAAGCGGTATCTAATAGTATGTAATTGTGTGGTAACTACTTCAGGAGTTAGGTAAACTCATTCTGAGATTGCTGACACTCTTGAAACATCATGAAACATTCCAAAATTGATCCGAAATCCACCAAATATTATTGCGGCTGAAAGAATAACAGACACGTTGTGACAGAACAGTCTTTGAGCTAAGAATGGCCATTTATGGACAGTTTTCTGGGAAAGTATAAAAATAGTCGCAGTTGCAGACAATGAACAATCCCTGTGAAGTGGTAGAGATATATTTTGGAAGACATTTTGATTTTATAAGCCGGAAATAGAACGTACATTTCCTACGCACACTGAAACAAAAGAAAGCACATTACACCGCCGACTGTATAGTTAAAGGAGTTGACGAGCTTACGAACACATGTAATCAGTTTTTATTTTAATTCAAACCCCGATAACAAAGTGCCAAGAGACTTACTAGGAAGTCTCTCGTGTTCAGCGATATGACAAAGCTTAGAACTGGATCAGAAGGCTTTTGGTTATTATATCTCAGCTGAATTTTGAACTGTTAATGAATAGGTAAATTTTTCGATTTTTGGCTACGGCAGTACTACTAGAGAAATCCTGCTGGAAGAATATAGAGCACCTTTAAGAATTTTTGTAATCCGATCTGTTGCTTTAATTTTCGTTTTTGAATTTTCGTTGGCTTCTATTCACCTTCATCAGAGTTGCAATATTAAAGTTTGGTGGCTTTTTCAATTTCCACATTGAAATGAGAAAACTTTGCAAAATCTAATGTCGGAGCGCGCGGGACAGGGGATTTGCTCCCGGCCCCTCCTTAGCTGGTAATTAGTCGTGTTACAACTGGCGTTACATTGTGACAAAGGCTGGTGCAGCTTCGTAGAAAATGGATCCCAGAGTTCTTTATATGCGCTGTACAAGCACTGATACTGAAATAAAAGCATCAAGCATGAAACAGTAGCAAAGGAGATTCATCACAATACTTAGTTCCATTCAAGCGTGTCGTATCCATTCAGCTTCATTTCAGTGACGAATTCAACCGGCAAGTGTTCGTTGTTAAATTCGGGCACATGGCCCCTCAAGGTCCCAGTAGTCAAGGCTAGTAGCAGTACAGGATTCAGTTGCCATTAGACGGTAAATGGAAACTCAAGACTTTCGTCTTCTCCGAGTGTTTAATACTTCTGCGACAGAATGTATTGAAGGAACTCGTCTCGCAAATCTTGAGAATTGATCACCTTTAAGGCACCCCTCACCTCAAAACTGGATCTACAGTGTATAGAAGTATTAAAAAAGCTATTTTCCACTACTTAGAAGGTGAACAAACGGACCTGAACGGCAGAAGAAGTATTTTCACAGAATGCAAGGGGTATGCAAATGAGCTTTAACACGAGTGAAGTTATGTAAATACACTGACTGTGGCAGATTTTAATCTGTTCTCGCGTGCAATCCAAGGAGATACCCACCGGTTTGAACTTATAGAACGGCTTATTAAGGTAAGATTTTTACGTTGATGTGTTTTTTATCCTTCATTGAGACACAACTTTGGAGATTTTAGTAGCTGAAGTAAGGCCTCAGAGTAGGGTGTCTTCCAGCCTCCCTGGTAGGGTTAGAATTTTCCGATAAACGTTATAGACACGATTTTACATGATCAAGAGTCTTATTTTCCTACTCAAGCGCCTGTCACGTAATCTTTGAATAATGTAACGCAGTCGTCAGTGCCTGTCACACAGCCTTTAATTCCTGTAACACAGTCTTCAGTGTCTGTCAGACAGCCCTTAGTGTCTGTGACACAGTCGTCAGTGCCTGTCGCACAGCCCTTAGTGCCTGTCACAAACAGACAGTCTTCAGTGCCTGTCACACAGCCTTTAATTCCTGTAACACAGTCTTCAGTGTCTGTCAGACAGCCCTTAGTGTCTGTGACACAGTCGTCAGTGCCTGTCGCACAGCCCTTAGTGCCTGTCACACACAGACAGTCTTCAGTGCCTGTCACACAGCCTTTAATTCCTGTAACACCGTCTTCAGTGTCTTTCAGACAGCCCTTAGTGTCAATCACACAGTCTTCAGTTCCAGTAACTCAACCATTAGTTCCTGTACCACAGCCTTCGGTGCCTGTAACACAGCCTCCTTCAATAACGCAGCTTACTGATCCTGCTTCAGTCTCAGTAGCATATCCATTCACGTCGGGACTCCAGTTGTCTACTACTGCTTCACAGTCCTCACCTTTAGATGTACAGACATTAGCTCTTGTAGTCAACCTGTCAAAACCTGTTGCACAGCCCTCGCCTTTAGTCTCGCCCAACCAGCCTTCATGTTTGGCATCTACCCCAATTTGTCAGTCTCCGGCAAACTACTCACTGCCAAGGTCATCGTCGAGCTTCTTGTCAAGTTTGTATACAGCAAATACCAGAAGGTACCCTTTGACTGTGACAGATCATGACACAATTACGCATACTGTGTCCACTTCTGTTCACTCACCTACCAGTTTCAATGTGGATTATCAGCCAGGCGCTTCCTACCCCCGAAGCCTCTATAGAAGTTCTCCACTCTATGTCACACCACAACCATCACAAATCAGTCCTGTTTATGTTATGCCATCACCGGATAACACCCAGCAAATCACAGAGGCATTAGCCGAAGTCACGCAGTTGCAGCGCTTGCCACAAGCAGTACCAGATGTCTTTAATGGAGAAGAGAAAGACAGGACAAGATTCTTCCTATGGGAAACAGCCTTTAATGCCCTCATAGACTCAGCTCCAGTCAAGCCACAAGAGAAACTACACCTTCTCTTTCAACACCTAGGAGGCAGAGCTAAGAAGGTTGTCGAGCGGCTCCAGTTCATGAGTAGTGATCCCGAAAGAGACTATACAGAGGCTAGGAAGAAATTAAAGGAACGTTTTGGACACTCGGTCATCCTTAGCACGGAGTTTGAGAGTAAGCTGTCAAATTGGCCCAAAATTGGAAGCAATGATGCAAAGCGCATGCAAGAGTTTAGTGACTATCTCCAACAAGTTGAGCTAGCCACAGAACACATTTCAAATTTGAAGATTTTTGAATACTCGTCCAAATTGCAGAGTCTGGTGGAAAAACTCCAGGGTTGGTTCCAAAGTAAATGGTCCAACAAGGTTTAAAAGTTGCAACAAACTGAAGGCCAGAATGCGTTTCCAGCATTTTCAGTCTTCGTAAGGGAAGTTACCTTCATGCATAGCGAATGAACATTCCTCAGATATCGCAAACGACACCTGTTAGTAGCAACCGCAGAAATGTAACCAGCCCTCCGGCCACTCCCTCTCGTGGAGGATTACAGAATTCCAAAGGTCGTGATCAGTCCTTGCCAGTTACAGCACTTGCGACTCATATCAATCCTGATAGTGTACAAAGATCAGAAGGAAACAAGTTCGTAGAAAACTCCACGCCACTTGCTTCTCTCAAAGTCAGATCACTCCTGCCACACCCAAGCCAGCCTTTTGTCCCTTTAACAGGACCAAGTCTCACAATCTCTACAGGTGTCAGAAATTTCGTGAACTTGACTTTGCAGACACAAACTCTGTTTTAACTGTGCCAAGGCAACCGAACACACCAGTAGGAACTGCAGTCAGCGTCCATCTATTTGTGAAATATGTGGAAACAAGCACTCTACGCTTCTCCACGATCCATCGAGGCCAGAAAATCAGACCACACCCACATCGTCAGCTTGTACTGTCCTGCCCGTTCATGTGCGAGGATTGTGCTACTAAAGGTTTCTGACCGATCAGTTTCCTCGAAAGAGGTGATGACATATGCAGTCTTAGACGACCAATCGACCGATGTCTTTGTGACAGATTCGCTATTGGATAAATTGGACGTCAGTGGGCAAGAGGTCAACGTTCAGGTGAGCACAATTTTGGGCACGAACACTCTTCGGATGCGAAACGTTTCAGGCCTGCAAATCCAAGATGTGAATGGAGAGCACTCACCAGTCAAAGTACCATATGCGTATGCTCACGAAAAGCATTCCTGCAACACATCATGACATTGCTACCCCTGACATAGCAAGGCAATGGAAGCACTTAAAAGTCATTGCGGACAAAATCTCCCACCAACCCCAGATTGGAACTGCAATTTTGATTGGCAGGAACATTCCCACGGCTTTCCAGCCGCTTGAAGTCATTTATGGAGCAGCAGACGAGCCATGGGCTGAGAAATATAAGTTTGGATGGATGATTATTGGACCAGTCTGTTTGGACAAGATTGCATCCCATGAACCTACCTCTGAAGCATCAGTAAATCGCGTGACCGTTATGAGAGAGAAGCTTCCCGTTCACAATGCAGGAAACGTTTTGGCATCTCAGATTTCTCATCCCAATCGCCAGACAGACATTGTGACCCATTTCTTCGGGAAAACGCAAATGAAGGACATGACGTCCCCCCAGTAGATTCGTGAAATGATGCAACTTGACTTCAGTGAACTAAACTACAGCCGCAAGGCTCCCGGAACTGAACTAGTGCAATCGATTGAAGATAGACGCTTCTGTCAAATCATGAGCACCGAGATACATAAGAATCATCTAGAAAACTGGAAAGCACCACTTCCTTTCAGAAAAGATGAGGTCAACCTTCCAAAGAACAGAGAGCTGGTCATTACTATTGTAATGACCAGAAAGGGAAAGAGAATTACGTCGACTTCATGCAGAAGATAGTTGACCGCCAGCATGCCAGCCGTGTTCCAGCAGATGAGCTAACAGGTTCCCCTGGCAAAGTCTGGTACCTGCCCCACTTCGATATTTACCACCCGAAGAAACCCAATCAAGTTCGAGTTGTCTTTGATTGTAGTGCTGTCTTTTGCAACGAGTCCTTAAACAGAAACCTTCTACAAGGTCCAGACCAGTTAAACTCTCTCGTGGCAGTCTGCACACGTTTCCGTAAAGACGATGTTGCACTTACTTGTGATGTAGAACAGATGTTCCATAGTTTCTACGTGAATCCAGCGAGCAGAGACTTCCTCCACTTTTTATGGTTTGAGAACAATGATCTAAATGGCCCCATCGTCGAGTTCCGCATGAACGTCCACCTTATCGGAGCTATTTCATCTCCAGCGGTAGCCAATTATTGTCTTCATAAGACAGCTGAGGATGGTCGTGCTCAGTTTGGTGACAAGGCTGCAGATTTTCTCCGTAGGAACTTTTGTGTCGATGATGGCCTCACTTCCGTCCCTACTGTTCCAGAGGCTATTAAATTGATTGAGGACAGTCAAGCACTCTGTACGTCTGCAAAGCTACGACTTCACAAGTTCGCTAGTAATCGTAAGGATGTCTTGGAGGCACTTCCAAAGGATGACCGAGCAAAGGACCTTAAAGACCTCGACCTCCGTCATGATGCATTACCTATTCAACGGTCTCTGGGCACCTTTTGGTGTATAGAATCAGACACGTTAGGCTGTCGTATAGAACTAAAGGATAAACCGCTGTCGCGTCACGGAATCCTTTCGACGATAAGTTCAGTATATGATCCGCTTGGGATCGTCTCACCAGTGATCTTATGCGGGAAAGTGATATTACAGGATCTTTGCCGCCAGAATGTTGACTGGGACGATCCAGTTCCAGAGGAGACCCTCCCTCGTTGGGAAAGGTGGCGTAACGAGTTACCATTGTTAGAGGATGTCAGTATCCAACGTTGCTTTAAACCACCCGGGTTTGGAAAGGTGGTGCAATCTGAAGTCTACAGCTTTTCGGATGCTAGTCCGAATAGTCAATGAAAACAAAGATGTCCATGTCAGCTTCCTGATGTCCAAAGCTCGAGTAGCTCCCATCAAACCTATGTCAATTCCCCGTATGGAACTAACGGCCGCTGTTGTATCGGTTAATGTAACCGCAATGCTGAAACGTGAACTAGACTACAGAAAGCTTACAGTCTGTCTATTACACAGATTCCGAGGTGGTGATTGCCTACATTCATAATGATGCTCCTCAATTTCACGTTTACGTGGGCAATAGAGTGCAACACGTCCGCGATCACACCAGTCCAGAATAATGGCACCATGTTCCTGGAAACGACAACCCTGCGGACGAAGCATCTCGTTCCCTCACTGCTAGCCAGTTACTTGACAACAGAAGATGTATTCGTGGGCCAGAATTCCTCTGGAAAGACAACGTGCAACTTCTGAACACAGTGCAGCCAACCCAACTGCCAACAAATGACGTTGAAGCTAGAACGAAGGTCCTTGCCACAGCGGTCCTTCCACCTCTAGAACCCACTGAGCTTCTGGTCTATATTTATCGTACCTCGTCGTGGTACAAAGCTAAAGCCTCCGTCACCTGGATAAGGAGAGCTTTTTGCAACCTCCAAAGTGCCTTAGCAACACTAAGTCCAGGATCTAGTCCAGTCTTAGAAAGTTATCTTGTGTGAACTCCAGCATCACCATTTTGGTTTCGCAATTCAGTCTTTAAAGAACCTAGATAGAAACACTGCACGTCGCAGAAAACAAGTTTTGAAAAGAACAAGCTGCTTGTACATGTTATACCCGTTCGGTGACGAAGACGGGCTTCTTCGAATCGGTGGGCGTATCCGCCGTGCAGCCATACCGGAAGTCAAACATCCTCTTATCGTTCCGAAGAGCAGTCATGTTACCGACGTAATTGTAAGACACTTCCACTCAAAGATTGGACATCACCAAGGACGTGGAATCACCCACAACGCGATCCGTCAGGCTGGGTATTGGATTATAGATGGACGTTTTTCAGTAGCAAGAATAATTCCAAATGCGTTACCTGCCGAAGATTACGAAGCCGACCGCTAACACAGAAGATGTCCGACCTGCCAGAAGAGCGTGTTTCACCGACCGCACCCTTTCACTACACAGGCATGGATGTTTTCGGTCCATTTTACATAAAAGAGGGCCGCAAGAGTTTGAAGCGCTATGGCCTGATCTTTACCTGCCTCGCATCTCGTGCAGTTCATCTGGAGACGCTGAATTCCATGGAAGCTGACTCTTTCATAAATGCTCTACGCCGTGTTATCAACAGACGAGGGAAGGTCCGTGAACTACGCTCAGACCAAGGCACAAATTTTGTAGGAGCCAAAAACGAACTTGCCGCTGCTTTGCAAGAGCTCGACCAAGCTCGCGTCAAGGAATTTCTCCGTGCCAAAAATTGCGATTGGATAAATTTCAACATGAACGTCCCCGCCGCTTCGCATATGGATGGAATTTGGGAAAGGATGATCAAGTCAGTCAGATCAGTCCTCTCGGTTCTACTGCAAGAACAGGGCGCCCAGCTAGACGATGAAGCGTTACGTACTTTGATGACAGAAGCAGAGAACGTCATCAACAGCCACCCAGCTTCACCAGAACCCATAACACCAAATCATCTCCTGACGTTGAAATCTCAAGTAGTACTCCCTCCGCCTGGTAGTTTCCAACAGTTAGATTTGTATTCAAGAAAGAGGTGGCGTCGGGTGCAATATTTAGCCAATCAATTTTGGATCAGATGGCGTCGAGAATACCTCTCACTCCTTCACAAGAGACAGAAGTGAAACATCCCTCAACGAGACAGTAGAGAAGGAGATATTGTCCTACTCCTAGACGACGGCTTACCCAGAAACCAATGGCCGGTCGCCCAAGCTTAAGTGACCAAGGTCTTCTCTAGTAGGGATGGTTTTGTCCGTTAAGTCCAGCTGTCTGTAGTCCAAGACGGAAAGCGCAAACAGTTAGAACGGCTGATCCACAAGCTAGTGTTGCTGCTCCCACACGAAGATACCACAGACCAGGATGTTATCCCCGTCCGAGGAGCCAGTACCAAGAACAATAATTAATATTAAACTAGTTACCACTCTTTTCGTAAATGAGTTCCATTTAGGGGAGCCATGTAACAGCACCCGTGCGTCTTATCTCGTGTTTAAGTCTGTCACGTTTTAGTTAGTATTCGATTTTATGTCATTACTTCCGAACATGCTCGACAGTGAGTTTTTAGTTAGTTCGACCACGCGGTGCCTTTTTTAGCCCGGAAAGGCGTAAGTTTTCTGTCGTTTTATATATTGTATTTTTTTCCGCCTTTTGTTCTCTGCCACTCACGGCATCATGTTGTTTTCAGTTTTGACAGTTTTGAATCGAAATAAACCTGTTCAAGCCACATGGGCCCTTTGTTGTCTCTATTAATGCACCCGCGACGGTACAAAAAGATCCGTTGCAATATCAAAATGTATGTAAGTTGAATAACGTTTCACACTCATTCTCTCATTATTGAGTCATTTATATATTCACTGATCTGTTCCAATTCACCCACTCACTCAGTTTACTAATCTTAACTCTCATTATTTCATTTCAGCGGTTTTCGACTCCTCCAACCATATTTGTAACTGCTAGTCACCAATTCCCCAAGAGACCTCAAGATGCCATGGCTGTGTGGGTGGAAGAGTTACGCGTAGATAATTTCAAAGTTTGTCTCAGAGAAGCAAAGATTTTCGATGGACCCCATAAAGGCATCAAAATTGTGAGTAAATTTGAATTACGTTTTCTGTCAGTCGTCTTTCTAATCAACTAGGCTCTGAAAATAATTGTATTTCATCAAAGCTGAATGTGAACCATAATGACCGCTTACTAAAGAACAGTGCAATATTTACATGCGTTACTATTTTCCAAATAAACTAAATATGTCAGAGTCCATTTTACCATCTGACATGCCATAGAGACGTTTTCTGTACCTAATCATCATCCATTTTCAAGTTGTGCCAGATGAGTTCTTTTTGTACAAGTATAAAACATCAAACATTGGCTTTCTAAACAGAATAATACAAAGAAAAATAAACATGTTTTTTAGTAGCTTCTATAGGAAAATTCATTACCTGACTCGTGAATTCCGCGATAAATTGCACGCGAAAACCGATATCGCACGAATCGCGAAGCGATGAGTGCGATATCGGTTTTCAAGTGCAATTTAACGCGGAATTCACGAGTCAGGTAATGAATTTTCCTTGAATCGCATAACTGAATAAAAAAAAAGAAAAAAAAAAGAAAACAGCATTATAATATTGTTTGGATTTATCCTGAGCGCGCGCTCCAGAAAGCCATTTCAAAGTCAACTGTCAAAACTGTCATTGGGTTAGCAAATAAGAAGCAAGGTCAGTCGTACATACACGTTTGAGCCTTCAAGAACTTTATAATATTTGTATCTCGTGCTTGTTTTTACATTTGTTCTCAAATTTTTTTGAAAAAGCTTCGTAGTAATCTTAGGGATAAATAGTGGTATTTCACTGAATTTACAAGCCGTCTATCTTAAAATCTTTTTGTTTTAAATTTTCAAATCATTTGCTCGAAAAGGAATTTTACGTCTTCGGTGACAAACCTGAAAGAAGTGAAGTGTCCAAGCAAAAGCACTGAAAGTTTATTAAACATCGCGATTCAATATAAGGTAAGTACCTTGAAAATACGTGTATTGCTCAATATTTTATTCCTTAAAAAGCAAAAAGTGTCTCATTAAAAGTCCAAAAACTCTAATGCTTTCATTTGTAGAAATTCACTGCGGGCAACTGCCATTGACTGAATCGCTGGGACGAACATTCGACTGCAAGTTGATGGAAATATTCACTGGAGAGTTGTTGAACGATACATTGGTAAAAAGCCCACCCAGAGCTCTCGCTGTTAGACCATTACTGCCGTTATCCATTGCTGTTGTGTTATTGCCAACAACTGATGGATGTGCAGGGCTATTGACATATACTTCTCGTAAAGCTTCAGTATGTGGACCGCCGCTGGCGTTGGCAGCTGTGACAGTTGTAGTGTTACTTTATGAAAACCCAGCCAACTTGTTTGACATCCTTCGTTGTTTTTCTAGAGGATTATGGCTGTAGCTGGATATTGAATCCGGGTTGGCGTGACCTGTTAGCTCGGAGATTTCAAGAGGGTGGAAGTCTTCTCGAAGACTTTGAATTACAGTTTTACGGCCACTTGAATTTGTAAACTTGCCATCCAAAGAAGCGATAGATGCAATGGTCTTCATCTGCTTTGCCAGTGTGTTTCGACCGACAGGAACTGCCTTATACCACACATTTGTTGTTGGCTCGTCAACTGGAGTTAGGAAAAACTTGCCAGGAACTTTGTCACCTTGAGGACGATGGCCGACATACTCTACAAAGGCTCGATGTGGATCTCTTTCTCCTCCATCGGTTTTCCATATGTTGGTGTTGTACTTTCGCGCCCGTTTCCTGGAGCTTCCTTCGTCACCTTGGCGGTTCTTTGTTTGGCGTTCTTTGTATTCGACGTACTCTTCGCTGACGGTGAAATCTTCTATCTGACAATCATACTGTTCCTTGAATGCTCTCATTCCTAAGTGAGTTACATTGTTCCACCAAACAAGACGGAGAAGTGAGCGGGGATTTTGCAAGCGAATAGCTCCTGAGGACCACATTTGCTCAATCTGATGATCTTCTAATGGTTCACTTGCATTTGGCTTGTTTCCGAGGCCTTTCTTCTTTAAATCCTTTTTCTTTACTGACAGTATGGCGACAACTTCTTCAAAATTCTCAATATCAAAGTTGTCAGGAGCTGGAGGACATGGACGCTGCAGAAAATATCTTCGGAGGCCATTACGGTAAGTCTGTAGTGAGCCCGGCTCGTATTCTTGGCCTTTGTTTCCTTTTCCTATTTGTCGTATTTCAACAAAAAAATGCTTCAGAAGTTGCGGAGCTTCTGTTATAGAAATGCTGTTCAAGTTGAGCTCTGTTTTGTACTTCTCTAAGTACCACGATTGCAAGCGGCGTACGGAGGTACTAGTACTCTTTTTCGTGTTTTCAGAGGACATGTCGTCTTTGAAAGTATTTATTTCTTCTTCTGTATATGTGACAATCGACCCTGGTACTTGTTCCGCTGTCTTTTCTCCGTCTTGTTTGGTTGAACTTTTGCTTGCCATTTTCTGCGCCTTGTTCACAGGGTTTTTTTGCTTTCTCGTTGTCGCGAGCGAAAGAGGCTTCTTATGCCTCTCCAAGAACTTGTAGTTCAGCTCAAAGCAAGGAAGAACCTCCTGCTCACTTTGAAAAACGCGTTTGTTTGTTTTTGGCTCTTGGAAAGGTGACAATGGTTTTGAAAACATTTTAAAATGGCATTGTATAAAAAGTTTTTCGCAGTTGTTGTGTTACATTGACGACAGTTGTTACGTTGATGCGAAACAATATCACTTAGCCTCGTTTTCAACTCGCAATTCCACCCTAAATACCTCGCTTCGTAAACCAATCAGAATGCAAGATTTTATTCAGTTATGCGATTCTATGATAAACTGCAAGCTACTTGTAATTAAAACCATGTGGTAGAAACTGTTAATAGGCCCAGCTCAGTAATCTTGCAAGCAGCTGAATGCATACACAAAGAGTAAGGCGGCAGAATTGCCTTATGGCATTGCGAAACAAAGGGCCGTACAGTGTAACAGATAAACACAAACACAAAGTTTAATCACGATCACAGAAATTCTTGTACACGCAGTTCTCCTTGATTCTTTTGACGATTCCTTTGAATAATACGATAAACTGATGTCTGATGCGATGATAAGCGATGATAACAGGCAGTAACACACGGTAAATCACAGTAATGAACGGTAAGTCGCGGTAAAGAGAACTAAAAGGAAAACCGAGAACCTAATATAACAAATGCGAGCTAGATGCGAACGAAATGAACTTACAATTGAACGAAACAATAACTCTATTAAACTTACATCTGGGTCCTTACATGAACCTTGTGTCCTTAGATCCGTCCCTTAAGAATCCTTAATCCATCCTTGAAAACCGTAGACCTTACACTGTCCTTAATCCGTGCAAATAAAACTTACAACGAGCTTAACAAAACGTTCTGAAACGTCCTTGAACATTCAGCTACAATGTAGCGTGGTCGTATCCGGGACCGTTTGGTCCCAGACCGCCGCAATGTTAGTGTCACGCACGGTCACGCGCAATGTGGCCGTGACAAAGAGAGTTATAATTTTTCCTGAAAAAGGGACCAATTATCAACATCTTATATAGTTGGTTTGTGTACCTTGCTTATGATTGCTCTTACATGATAATTGGTTGGTTCTAACTACAATTTATTTGATTACTTTTGCAGAATTGGATGGCATTTACAAATCTGAGCGTTGACAATTTTACCATAACCGACAGTCTCGTGTTCACCAATACAAACTCGCCATCTGATCAGGATAACTACGCTTTCTGTCAAGTAAGAATTGCGAACTAGAGGCATTTTTGTTTCTTATCCAAATCCTCTTTATAATAGGTAAACAGGTAAACAGGTAAACTTTAATTACGAACTCCTCTATACGGGGCTATTCCGTCGTAATATACAATAATAAAATAATATACCTAAAAATTACAAAAGGGGGAATATATACAAGAATTGCGAATAGAAACATTTACATGGGTAATACAGTAATTAAAAATTATACAGGATTAATTAGGAAAAGTTTTTAAAAGGTGGGCAGCAGCTTTCCTTTTAAAACTTAAAGTATTTTAAAACCGCCCGAATGTCTTCTGGGAGTGAATTATATTCTTTTGCCCCACGAAAGGCAAAAGAGCGTATCAAAACGCCAAGAACAGCACTGCTTTCATTACAATGCAAGGAGTAAATAAAATTGACTGTAAACATCAAACTACTTGAGCTGTGGGCCCACAAAATCTGTCATAAATCGTTTCCGAGACCCAACTCCGATCTTCGATGATCAATTGATCAAGCGTACTTTTCCTCTTGTTCAAATCAAGCCGCTGTGATTTGGAATCTAAACGTTTACGGAATCAGCGCATTATAAATACAAATACGAATTATTTCTCAACCTTATCTCTACAAGATACTCGCGGAAATACAGTCGATATTAAATTATTTTTTTCTTAACATTGCAGACAGTGAACTTCACAGAACCATTTTACGCTCGTCCTGTTGTGTTAGTGACGCCAAAACAGAGTGACAACAACAACAAAGCTAATCTCTCTGGGTCACGTTGTAACGCTGTTACCACTTGGGTTGAGGTAAGGAATACCTGTTGTGACCTTTGTGTGACTTTTGGAAAACTCTCAGGTAATGGCACAGATATCCCAAACTCTTTGGAAGCCATAAACTTTATATGACATTGCGTAAAGGCGTAAATATAACAGTTTGAATGGGAATTTAACAATGGAATATAACAGCTCGAGATATGGAAGCCAAATTCAATAACAACATTTACTTTGACTTTACTGCTTGTTATTTGTTTCTCTTTGCTGTTTTGGGACCATTTTCAAGTAGTTCCAGCGAGTTTAGTTTAAACTGTAACTTCCGTTTACATTAGTCTTTTTTTAAAAGTATTGCGGCGGTATAACAACATGAAGGAGGCTGGGGTTAATTCGTTGTTTGTTTTGTTCAGCGTACATCTACAACTGATGCACAAGTTTGTGTGAAGAATTACAACAGCGACGCCAACAATAAAGATGTTATCACTGTCGACTACATGGTCACTGGAGGTAGGCAAAAAAGATTCCATCTGGAGATAGAAAAATGACTCGGTATATTTAACATTCTCTTTTCCGTATCCCCCTTTTCCCTCTGCTGTGTTGTTAATTGCAATAATCTTTACAGAAGGTTGCAAACACACACTGAGAAGGCAGAAGTGTGGATATAACTATCCTGCAAATGTAAACAAGAATATCAAACCGTTTCCCGACATTTGTTTATTTGTCTTGCCAGACTTGGATCCTTGCATCGACGTGACATGTCATTATTACTGCCTGTGTAAAGCGTTTGGACCAAATGATGCTCGCTGCGTTGCTGTTGACATTTGTCCATCCTACCAAGAACCAGTCTGTTCATCACATGGCACAACATACGACAATGAGTGTTTGTTTCGACAGGAAATGTGCATCGAGTCAGCGACTGAATTTCTCTGTGCAACACCCTGGTAGTTGTGAAGGTTGGAAATTGTTTACTTTGAAGTTTCTGACGATATCGATGGAGACGATAGTGATTACGATGAACTGAAACCGGAGTAGTTTAAATACTGATCAGTGTTTTGTACTTTTACTTTTTTCAAAGGATGTCCTTTCCAGCGAGGTCGCCGTCACATGCCACACATTCCTTCACTAGGATACTCTCATTGTGAAGTAATTCGCCTCAAGCCTTATGTGTTTTATCCTGACAAACTACTTGAAGTTCATAAAGGGGGCAAGTTTCTAAAGAAACTGTGGTGCTGCGTCGGTGGGAGTATTGTTAAGTTCAGATTACCGTCAACCAGTGACACCAGTGACAAGTCATATGTACATGATGCCGCTGTGTCGTGGGTCGAAAATGTCAGTTATGATCGATTCACTGCGTGTGTGATGGCGGCAGGCTACAATGAGCGAAAATCAAAATCTAACGTGACAGTTGATTGGATGGCGTACCAAGGGGCTCCAGTGGGTGCCGTTGCCGGGGAAGTACGAATATCACAATGGTGGACTGGAACGACTTGTAAATCTGTCAATTTTCCATCGGTTGGTATTTTTTCCGTTCCATTTGACAGCTTTTGCTGACGAAGAATAATTTTGTATAGCCTACAGTTATTGGATTCAGCCCAATATCATACGATTTCATTGCGACTAATAGAGCTGAAATGTCGCTTCTCATTCATACATTTAATAGAGCATTCACCCACCCTAGATTTCCAAATTATCGTGACTCAGTTAAACAGCGGAAAAGCAAGAATAACAACAGGAATAGCATGAGTAAGAGGAACATGAACGGTAACAGCTTGTGTATTGTGGATGATGTTCTGTGCAGGGAAAGTTTTCAGTGATACCTTCAGTGTATGTTACTGCGGCGCATTATCGTGCAGGACTCAAGCGTGACGCTGCCAGTGTGTGGATATAAGACGTCACGCAATCTTCCTTTCAAGTTTGTTCGAGAGAGCTGCAGAACTACGCAGGATCTCACGACGATGTTTATACTGTAAGTGTCTACACCTTCCTTTACTCCCCACCCAAGAGAAACTGAGAGATCTTTATAGTTTATTAACACGTCAGACTATTCAGTTAATCTCCAGAAGCTGGTCTTATGCACTGCCGACTCAGTTTGTAATACACGTTACCATCCATACATATTAAGAAAAGATAGAATCTGGATTTAGACTTTTAGTGAATGGTTATCTCAATAAATTTCGTGAATAAAATCTATTTCTATCTTAATTTCCTAGATAATGCTTATTTATTTTTCTCTCTTTTAGAAATGGTTGGCGTTTTCGTCTCTCCATAAGCCTCTTTTCACAGAACATAGTTCAGTCTATTTTGCTAACGCCCAACATCCACCTGTAGATTACAACAACGCCTATTTCAAGGTTGGTATCTCTCTTCTTAGCCTTCTTAGCCTAGGGTTCCTTTTCAAAAGTTTCAAGAGTTAGTGCACAGATCCTACAGAAAATGTGAATTTAAACTATACTGTAGGTTATTATTTCGTTTGCTAGTGGAGCCAAAGTTAGATGACAACAGCCCGCCTAATGAAAGTTTTTCTTTAGGATATCCACTTCAATGAGAAGTACAACAGCACCCCGAATGTGTTTGTTTCCGCAAACCATTCATCCAACGGTGGAAATCGACAACCAGTACACAATGGAATAACTGCTTGGGTGGAGGTAATTCTCTTTTTTAGGCATTTCCATAGCAACTGCATTTTTGACATGTAAGATGGCGGAATTTGAGAGATATCTACTAGGGGCAAATAATATGATATTGATATGTGTTACTACAATGAAAAACCAAGAAGGTATCAAATTGCTTTTACTTCCGAAAATTAAGTAATATTCAAAATATCACCTTAAGCGTTGTGAAATTTTCTTTTCCTCAAAAGTTTCGGAGACAACTGATTATTTTTATTTCTTTTTTGCAGTACATCAATACGACTGGAGTCCGAGTTTGTTTAAAAGAGTTGTACGAGACAAAATATGATCCACTGTCTATCTCATACACTGTGCTGTCAGGTGAGGACAAAATAATTCATCGTTAAATTTACTATTCTCTAGATCAGTGGTTTAGTTTACTTAGTATTCATATTTTAGTAATTTGTGTGTCTTACACTGTTAAGAAAAAAAGCTTCCGCAGCTGATTATTTTTACTTTAGTGGCCAGAAGTTGATTTCATAACTAACGACATAAAGTGTTTCAGTATGCAGTAAAAATGCCAAAACATGTGGAGGCTTTGTTGAAACACGAAAACAACAATTTCCCTTAAAACACTCAAGACATTGTTAACGATTGCTCTTAGTTTTCATGGATTTATTTTTGTTTACATCTACAGACATTTGCCAGCCAGGATGGACTTACTTTGGTGGTTATTGCTACTTTTCAAGCCCCGCATGCGCCACATGGTTGACCGCTGAGTCAAACTGCTCTGAGATGAACTCTGATCTGGTGACAGTGCACAACCAGGAAGAAAACGTATTTATTCAGCACCGTCATGCTGGTGATAGATCATGGATAGGGCTGAATGACCGCAGCGTTGAAGGCTCTTTTGTGTGGACAAACAAAGAAATCAGCAGTTTTAGGTTCTGGGCTCCAAAACAACCAAACAACTGGAACAACGAAGACTGTGTGCACACTCTTGGCGTGCGACATGGATACACTTGGAATGACGTGCCATGTGATAACTGCTTCAACTTTACTTGTTTTACAGGTGATAAATCTCTTGTTTAATGCAGTTAATACACATTCTGTAATCTACTAATAAAAGTAATAGACTCCCCAGAATTTAGGCGGGATAATTTTGCGCACTTAAATTGGTTTCATGGTTAAATTTCAAAAATAATTCGTTGCAAGCGAATACTGTAAATATCATTCATTTGATGTCCAGTTCAATTTTTTTTCAAATTTATTTTTTTCAGATCTGGAGGAATGCGCTACCAACACTTATAACTGTGACGTGAATGCAGATTGTGTGAATACCGTAGGCTCATATTCCTGTAAGTGTAGAGTTGGATATGCCGGAGATGGACAAACTTGCAATGGTAAGAAAGGAACAAAAAAACAAACAAACAGCATCTAAGCTGCAACAATAGATTTGATGTTTATGTTGAAAGTAATAACATACTCACTTGATTTTTAACAACTATGAAATCTTCCCTGCATTGACGGGCTTTGAAAAAACTGTAGGGCATTGAAAAACTGTAATCAACCCGGCTCTTGCGCAATCAGAATACTGATAGAGAAAAGTTTACTCCTGTAATAACTTTATTTTTAACACTACATTTCAAAGCTGGCATCAGTGGCTTAGAACCTGGGTGACTTAAATCGTAGTTCAACGTTTATCCATATTTAGTTTTTTAATCTTGTTTTAGACATGGACGAGTGCTCTTCAAACTCGCATAGCTGTGATGCTAATGCTGTCTGTAACAATACTCGTGGATCTTACACTTGCGCGTGTAAACCTGGATATTCAGGAGATGGCAAAAATTGCACTGGTAAGTTATTTTCACTTAACAAGAACTACATAACAATTATTCCATGATTCCGAGTTGGATATGAAGTGATAAAATAACCAACGAGCGCGTGGCGCGAGTTGGTTATAATCACTTCATATCCGACAAGGCAAAAGGAATAATTGTTTTAGTAAATTCTCAAACCGGGTTTTGCCGCCGATTTTTATTTCGACCATTATAGAGGGCTGAAGTTGAAAACTTTGCGGAAAATTTTTAAACTTGGCGCACTATTTTCCATATGACGTAAAAAACTCCGACTATTGGCTCATAGTCGGATTTTTTAGCCAATCAAAAAGCTAGAAATGCAATAGTCGGAGCTAAGAATTTACTAAAAAGTTATTAGTTGAAAACAACAGCAACAACACTGCGAAATGAGTTCACACGTATTATCATAAAACTCCTTTCTTCAGATTTGTTGAACAAGTATTATAACCAACGCACCAGCAATAACTTAGTTCAATACAACTGAAAACAACTCGAACTTTTAATGTGACTACACATGTTGCCAGTGGTTTCTAGGATAAGAGTGCACATAATTTGTTTGTTTACTAACTTTGCCGTGTTTCTTATTACCAACAGATATCGATGAGTGTGTCAGCGGTGTACACGACTGCCACCGTTCGGCTTCATGTACAAACACTGTAGGGTCCTACACATGTACGTGTAACCATCCTTTATCAGGAGACGGAAAAACTTGTAGGTACACCGCGGCAGGTGAGTATTTAACGTTGATTGCGCTTCAATTCAGGTAGCAGTGGTTAGAGCTAAGCTGAAATTGTCCCTCAAAAATGATGTCAGAAACAACAACAAAAAATGCCCCTGAGATCTCGTCTTAATAGCAAACTGCTTTCTTTTGTAAAATAGTTTGAAAGAAAAACAATTTGCCAAAACTAATTCATGAATGATGCATCTCAGCGGTTAATATTGGGCAAAATTCGGACCGCTCAGGGAGCCAATCAGAATTCTCCTTTCCATCTGGGATCAGTTTGCGATATTGCAAGGACTGTTACAGTTGCTATTAAAAGAGGACACGACTCAGTAATGTTGTTTGCTACCTCCTTGCTACTACAGACACGCTTTGACATCAACATTAACCCCATTCAGAAAGGAGGGGGGTGGGGGTGGAGAGGAAAGTTCCCACGTGGACTTAAACTATTTAAAACGTTTTTCAAAATTTCAATATTTACAAAATCTGTCAAATTTCGTAGCTTTATCTGCTGCTGATTTTTCCATTGAGAATTCCGACGTCGACGCTGAGCATTGGCTATGATATTACGTTTCCCTGACAAACACTATCCGAATATTTTGCTGTTGGGAATTTAACATCATGTATTAAGA
Organism: Micromussa lordhowensis; assembly: GCA_964020085.1. Taxonomy (NCBI): domain Eukaryota; kingdom Metazoa; phylum Cnidaria; class Anthozoa; order Scleractinia; family Lobophylliidae; genus Micromussa; species Micromussa lordhowensis. Next base: position 4,475,777 of record OZ026596.1, on the reverse strand, counting down.
GTATAGATAACTGCGACCCAAAATGCCGGACGTGATATTCCAGATAAAAACTATTTTAAGTAGCACGATGGGTGGCATATAACGACCACACAATACACCTTTAGTTAGCGTCACATTTACGGATAAGTAAAGATGGTCACCTTTACGACTGGTGAAGATGAGAGTGTTATTAATTCTTACCAACATAACCCATTAAAACATATTCTAGGTACAAAATGGATCCAAAGAACGTTCTTATATGTTATTCTTGCAGCGGGTCTTAAATCTTCCAGCACTGTGGGAAACAGCCAGAATTTTTTGGCATGGCTGGATAAATGGTTAAAGCCTGTGACTCGTCAATCTTCTTACTGGAATCGCTGTTACCAGGCAACTGTAAATGGCTGGTCTTCCTATACCTTCCATTCAAACTGTGACGGCAAAGGTCGGACTGTCACAATCATCCGTGTTGGAAAATATATTTTTGGAGGATACACGAGTGTCTCCTGGAGTAAGTGACATGATCAATTTCATCTTATCACAGGCCACCCAAGCTCAAGCTGTGAGTCAGCGATTATCATTTTGCGCAATAGAGGTCACAAGAGTTTAAAAAGGAATTTAAAAAAAAATGAATATTTACATTATGGTCTAGGAATTTAAGGTTAGAAAATTCCTAACAAAACGCCGTACCTTACTTCCACGATGTGTAACTTGTTCTGTTTACGTATATCTTCACTGATTCGGGAGATATCGAGATGTAAGACTTTCATAGAAAGCGTTAACTTACCACAATCGCTTACATTCATTAAAGTAAGGGAAAAGAAAGAAAAGAAAATACCAAAGAAAGGAAAGTAAGTCAGCCACGCTAACATGAATTTTATGGTCAACTCATCGCGATAAATAGGCTGATAGAAACACTTGAATTTTTTTAACGGTATTGTGTTCCTGGCTAACTGACAGCTTGACAGCTCGATTCTTAGTAATTTATAAAATAGGGCATGGAAATCGTATTCAGTCTGAAATCGGTGCAGCGGTTCCCAGACTCTCACGGGGCTTGCTTATACCAGAATTGAAATTATTGAAAACTTCAACCACATAAACATACAGGAACAAGAGAACTTAAGATTAACACTACAAGAAATAATGCCGACCTACGAATAATAGTACAATTTTGTGATACAATCAAATTATCGTCGCGTTGGAATACGACATTAAGAAACTGTCCAAAGTGTCAGTAAACATCATAAATGTTGGACTTCTTTTTCCATTGTGTATTTCAAATTAGGTTCCAGTTGTTCATATCACTACGATTCAGCAGCCTTTCTCTTCTCATTGGTTAACAAGCCTGGTTGGCATCCACTAAAGCTAGATCAAACAGGACAGTATAGTTATCAGAGAAGACATTCCATCTACACCTGCTCTTCCTATGGACCAATGTTTGGAGGAGGACACGACATTTACATTGCCAACAACGCTGCATCAAACACCAACTCATTCTCAAACCTTGGGTACACCTACGCCCCGGCAGCTGGCAACAGCTATGGATCCTCCTTCACACGATCATTCCTGGCCGGTAGTTATTACAACTTCCGACCTGACGAAGTCGAAGTGTTCTATGAAACTACCTGAAGAAATCACGGAGCTTGGAGTCTTAGCTTTACACACCCTGTTCAGTAAAATTAAATCTTTGCAAATATATCTGTCTGGATTCGCAAAAACGTGGCTACAGAATTTGACTTGTCACTGATAATCTTAATACAATTCTGTCCTAGAGCTAGCTTTCCACAAGGCTTATCGTAGCTCAAATAAAAGAGGATAAACTCTCCTGTATGCCTTTTGAGGCCAGGAAGACTAATTTCACTGTCTTTTCGCTGAATCAGGAATTGTTCAATTTAATTAATCCGTTGAAATAATTATTGGCACAGAATGTTCGGAAGTGATCGGAGAATGCCCTGATTTTGACTCTAGACGCCTTGGAAAGATGGACAGAAATTAGAAATGCTCGCTTTTTGGCCTCTCTGTGTCATCCAGTCTTATTCCTTTGAAATATTATTGGCACAGAATGTTCGGAACTGATCGGAGAATGCCCTGATTTTGACTCTAGACGCCTTGGAAAGATGGACAGAAATTAGAAATGCTCGCTTTTTGGCCTCTCTGTGTCATCCAGTCTTATTCCCTTGAAATAATATTGGCACAGAATGTTCGGAACTGATCGGAAAATGCCCTGATTTTGACTCTAGACGCCTTGGAAGGATGGACAGAAATTAGAAATGCTCGCTTTTTGGCCTCTCTGTGTCATCCAGTCTTATTCCCTTAAAATAATTATTGGCACAGAATGTTCGGAAGTGATCGGAGAATGCCCTGATTTTGACTCTAGACGCCTTGGAAAGATGGACAGAAATTAGAAATGCTCGCTTTTTGGCCTCTCTGTGTCATCCAGTCTTATTCCTTTGAAATATTATTGGCACAGAATGTTCGGAACTGATCGGAGAATGCCCTGATTTTGACTCTAGACGCCTTGGAAAGATGGACAGAAATTAGAAATGCTCGCTTTTTGGCCTCTCTGTGTCATCCAGTCTTATTCCCTTGAAATAATATTGGCACAGAATGTTCGGAACTGATCGGAAAATGCCCTGATTTTGACTCTAGACGCCTTGGAAGGATGGACAGAAATTAGAAATGCTCGCTTTTTGGCCTCTCTGTGTCATCCAGTCTTATTCCCTTAAAATAATTATTGGCACAGAATGTTCGGAACTGATCGGAGAATGCCCTGATTTTGACTCTAGACGCCTTGGAAAGATGGACAGAAATTAGAAATGCTCGCTTTTTGGCCTCTCTGTGTCATCCAGTCTTATTCCCTTGAAATAATATTGGCACAGAATGTTCGGAACTGATCGGAGAATGCCCTGATTTTGACTCTAGACGCCTTGGAAGGATGGACAGAAATTAGAAATGCTCGCTTTTTGGCCTCTCTGTGTCATCCAGTCTTATTCCCTTGAAATAATTTCAAGGGAATAAGACTGGATGACACAGAGAGGCCAAAAAGCGAGCATTTCTAATTTCTGTCCATCTTTCCAAGGCGTCTAGAGTCAAAATCAGGGCATTCTCCGATCAGTTCCGAACATTCTGTGCCAATATATGTCTGGATTTATGAAAACCGTGTTAAAGACTGCAGGCACTAAAAACAGCAGGCACGTTTTTAGGAAATCGGTCAGATAGTGTACATAAATAAAACCATGTAGTACTGAGAGTGCTTTCTACCTTATGTACTCTTTAATAGAAGCTATGCAATGCCTATGCAAGCCCTTGAATTCGCTTCAAATGAGTCGAACTAGCCAAACAAAGCTTAATCAGAGCTTAAATTGATCACTTGATTCGCGGCACTAATTTAGATATGTTTAACCTCTGTGATTTTAGCTAAATGACCTCACTATGTCTTTCCTAGGCATTAAATTAGCCAGTCATGGCAAAAAGAGCATTGTAAGCAGTCAAATGGACTATTTGCTTCTACATTTCAGCCAACTAGTAGCCCTTACGTGACATTTACTTTCAATATCTGTCTGGATTCGCAAAAACGTAGCCACAGAATTTGACTTGTCACTGATAATCGTGATACAATTCTGTCTTAGCGCTAGCTTTCCACAAGGCTTATCGTAGCTCAAATAAAGGGACATAACTCTCCTGGATGCCTTTTCAGGCCAGGAAGACTAGTTTCACCGTCTTTTCGATGAATCATGAATTGTACAATTTAATTAAGAGTGCTTTGAACATGAAATTGGAGCCACGGTCTACATAAACACACGAAGGCACAGATGTCAAAAACGGCGGCGGAGAGTTGATCAAGTTTAGCTTTCTATAACCTGCATCGTCCTAAATGGACTAAACAAGAGCTTCCTACATCGAGAATGGATCGAACTTTAAACAAACTAGGCCATAATCATGAGTTGGCGAGCACTTCAACATGTCAACACTTCAACAAACTGATCAATCATCAGCCGGAAGACACGCAAATAAAATTCTTCCGCGCTGGCGAATCGCAGACAGTTCTGATAGTTAGCTAAGCCGAGAACGCCTAAAATTGATCAAACAAGGAAATTCTACTCACGATCAACGCTTGACCGGCACCATGTTCTCCACTCTCCACGTTTTTGCTCGCAAATCAGCAATGTCCCGGATGTACGTCAATTTTCTCGAGCGCGGAATGGCATATCCACATTTCAACAGATTTTTTTCTAAGTCTTTAGCCAAATCAAAGTTCAGGGCAAATAACGCCAACAGCAGCTGGAAATGTCTAGTCCATTGCACCTATAAGCCCTAAATTGGTGTGGCTAAAGATCTTTGCTGTCTAAAGCACTAGCACAACATTATCGCTACAGGGCAAACGGCCTACTCTTACGGGACTAAATGTTCCGTTGATACATATCAGGCCCGCCTTACCGCGTAGCATAATAGACGACGCTTGCTAGCAAACCGTTAGACTTGCACCTTCATTGGACTTAATGATGTCCTCAGGCAGACTTCCTTTAGACAGCAAATACAGAACGCTAAGCGATCGGCTCCATGTCAGAGTCAACGAACGCGCGAACTGAATTCAAACGAGTGAAGCCTGGACTAAACCTAGTAGAAATTCGAAGGGGGGAGGGGGGGGGGGGGGGGTGGTAGGATAAATAATTAAAAAAAAAAAGGGAAGATCAATGAAACATGCGGCAAGAAGTTCTCTACATTTCATGCTAGGTACGAATTACAATCTGCTGTCATAGCGAGAGCAAGGAAGAAAATTAAATTGAAGAAATAAGCAATTAAAAAAAAAAACACTTGATTTCGTTTTAACACGGTTTTCATAAATCCAGACATATATATATATATATATATATATATATATATATATATATATATATATATTCTTTGTAAATTTCTGTAATTACGTAATCTGTTTACTTCGTACCTATCACTTTTAAACTTATTTAAGATCTTGTAACCGACT
>OZ026596.1:4442027-4470617 GCA_964020085.1 Micromussa lordhowensis | reverse complement strand
AATAATACAAAAATAATCCCTCTCGAGTCATACCCTTCTGAGGTATTCGAAAATCTTATGTAAGAACAAAATAGGTTTCACGCGTCCTTCACGGCAATAAAAATATGAAGATTTAATAGCAGAGCGAGGTTTTAATCCTCTGATCTCTGGGTAATTTACCACTCCACCAGTCGGCTGCTACTGTGACAGATACTACTTGGCCTTCACGCTGTATTGGTTTAAAAAATGTCTTTGTGATCACCTCTTTTGTTCTTTTGATCGAATATGACTTTTCATGGTAGTCGTGGCCGAGTGGTTAAGGAAATGGACTTGAAATCCATTGGGGTCTCCCCGCGTAGGTTCGAATCCTACCGACATACGTCATATGAATATCATCTATGTTTTGTTGTTGCTGCTGTAGCTTTTTAGTTAACACAATAGACCTCAGCACGAGGCTCTGGGGAATAAACCTCCACTAACTAAGCAGTTAGCCACTTATCTTTCTGGCATTTGAAGAAGATTATGTTTTCAAAGATTTTCAGTTGTTAGAAAGGCTTTTGAAAGGAATCGTAATAACATTACGATAGTGAGCTTCTTCGATTTTGGGTTTTTTCTTTTCCAGGAACTTAGTGACTATCCTGGCCTATACAGTTGTGACTGACGTAATACCATTTCCTAGGTGATGTCAGGAAATTAAAAGCAAACACTGTTCGTAAGAGTGAAAAAAAATAAAATTAGCAGAGCGAGGTTTTGATCCTCGGACCTCTGGGTTATGGGCCCAGCACGCTTCCACTGCGCCACTCTGCTGCTGACGGATAACTGGGGATTTATAACCGCTTTTTATCGGTTGCTGTTACTAAACTGCTCTATTCGCACATGGAATTCCTTTTCTCACTCTAAATGATCATTCTTTTGCATGTAAAGGAGGCACTCGGTCTCCACATCAAATCTGTAGATCAGAGATCAGACTCGTGAGCGACTTATGAATCTTTACTTAGCTTCCGTTTATCAGGGTAGTCGTGGCCGAGTGCTTAAGGCGATGGACTTAAAATCCATTGGGGTCTCCCCGTTCGAATCCTGTCGACTTCGTTGAATTAAAGGTTCTCTTTTTATTGTTCTGTGAACTGAAATAAAATAGCTGTAAATCCCATTGCAATCTTAAAAAAGTCGAACATTTACATGTGAATCGTGTAAAGACGTAACAGTTGTAGCCACTTATCTTTCTGGCATTTGAAGAAGATTATGTTTTCAAAGATTTTCAGTTGTTAGAAAGGCTTTTGAAAGGAATCGTAATAACATTACGATAGTGAGCTTCTTCGATTTTGGGTTTTTTCTTTTCCAGGAACTTAGTGACTATCCTGGCCTATACAGTTGTGACTGACGTAATACCACTTTCTAGGTGATGTCAGGAAATTAAAAGCAAACACTGTTCGTAAGAGTGAAAAAAAATAAAATTAGCAGAGCGAGGTTTTCATCCTCGGACCTCTGGGTTATGGGGCCAGCACGCTTCCACTGCGCCACTCTGCTGTTGACGGATATCTGTGGATTTGTTTATAACCGCCTTTTAGCGGTTGCTGTTACTAAACTGCTCTATTCGCACATGGAATTCCTTTGCTCTTCTAAATGATCGTTTTTTTGCATGTAAAGGAGGCACTCGTTCTCCACATCAAATCTGTAGATCAGAGATTAGACTCGTGACCGACTTATAAATTTTTTTACTTAGCACCAGGTTTACCAGCACGCCTCCACTGCGCCACTCTGCTCACGGATGACGTGTATGGAAATGATATTAAATCTCGACTTAATAATATAGCTCTCAACAATGGGATTTTCTTAGTCTGCAATTTGTTCATTTATGTACATAAATTAAAGTAATAATTACTTATTTCAACAAGAAAAGCCTAAAAAGAGAGAGCTCATATTATCCCTACCGAGGATCTTTGTTGGAATTCCTAAACTAGATTACTTTTCAAAAACATTTATGGGGTCTGACTGCAAGAAAAAAGAATGACAAATAAAAGTGTTAGCAGAGCGAGGTTTTGATCCTCGGACCTCTGGGTTATGGGCCCAGCACGCTTCCACTGCGCCACTCTGCTGCTGACGGATAACTGGGGATTTATAACCGCTTTTTATCGGTTGCTGTTACTAAACTGCTCTATTCGCACATGGAATTCCTTTGCTCACTCTAAATGATCATTTTTTGCATGTAAAGGAGGCACTCGTTCTCCACATCAAATCTGTAGATCAGAGATCAGACTCGTGACCGTCTTATGAATCTTTACTTAGCTTCCGTTTATCAGGGTAGTCGTGGCCGAGTGCTTAAGGCGATGGACTTAAAATCCATTGTGGTCTCCCCGTTCGAATCCTGTCGACTGCGTTGAATTAAAGGTTCTCTTTTTATTGTTCTGTGAACTGAAATAAAATAGCTGTAAATCCCCTTGCAATCTTCAAAAAGTCGAACATTTACATGTGAATCGTGTAAAGACGTAACAGTTGTAGCCACTTATCTTTCTGGCATTTGAAGAAGATTATGTTTTCAAAGATTTTCAGTTGTTAGAAAGGCTTTTGAAAGGAATCGTAATAACATTACGATAGTGAGCTTCTTCGATTTTGGGTTTTTTCTTTTTCAGGAACTTAGTGACTATCCTGGCCTATACAGTTGTGACTGACGTAATACCACTTTCTAGGTGATGTCAGGAAATTAAAAGCAAACACTGTTCGTAAGAGTGAAAAAAAAATAAAATTAGCAGAGCGAGGTTTTGATCCTCGGACCTCTGGGTTATCGGCCCAGCACGCTTCCACTGCGCCACTCTGCTGCTGACGGATATCTGTGGATTTGTTTATAACCGCCTTTTAGCGGTTGCTGTTACTAAACTGCTCTATTCGCACATGGAATTCCTTTGCTCTTCTAAATGATCGTTTTTTTGCATGTAAAGGAGGCACTCGTTCTCCACATCAAATCTGTAGATCAGAGATTAGACTCGTGACCGACTTATGAATCTTTTTACTTAGCACCAGGTTTACCAGCACGCCTCCACCGCGCCACTCTGCTCACGGATGACGTGTATGGAAATGATATTAAATCTCGACTTAATAATATAGCTCTCAACAATGGGATTTTCTTAGTCTGCAATTTGTTCATTTATGTACATAAATTAAAGTAATAATTACTTATTTCAAAAAGAAAAGCTGAAAAAAAGAGAGCTCATATTATCCCTACCAAGGTTCTTTGTTGGAATTCCTAAACTAGATTACTTTTCAAAAACATTTATGGGGTCTGACTGCAAGAAAAAAGAATGACAAATAAAAGTGTTAGCAGAGCGAGGTTTTGATCCTCGGACCTCTGGGTTATGGGCCCAGCACGCTTCCACTGCGCCACTCTGCTGCTGACGGATAACTGGGGATTTATAACTGCTTTTTATCGGCTGCTGTTACTTAACTGCTCTATTCGCACATCGAATTCCTTTGCTAACTCTAAATGATCATTTTTTTGCATGTAAAGGAGGCACTCGTTCTCCACATCAAATCTGTAGATCAGAGATTAGACTCGTGACCGACTTATGAATCTTTTTACTTAGCACCAGGTTTACCAGCACGCCTCCACCGCGCCACTCTGCTCACGGATGACGTGTATGGAAATGATATTAAATCTCGACTTAATGATGTAGCTCTCAACAATGGGATTTTCTTAGTCTGCAATTTGTTCATTTATGTACATAAATTAAAGTAATAATTACTTATTTCAAAAAGAAAAGCTGAAAAAAAGAGAGCTCATATTATCCCTACCAAGGATCTTTGTTGGAATTCCTAAACAAGATTACTTTTCAAAAACATTTATGGGGTCTGACTGCAAGAAAAAAGAATGACAAATAAAAGTGTTAGCAGAGCGAGGTTTTGATCCTCGGACCTCTGGGTTATGGGCCCAGCACGCTTCCACTGCGCCACTCTGCTGCTGACGGATAACTGGGGATTTATAACTGCTTTTTATCGGCTGCTGTTACTTAACTGCTCTATTCGCACATCGAATTCCTTTGCTAACTCTAAATGATCATTTTTTTGCATGTAAAGGAGGCACTCGTTCTCCACATCAAATCTGTAGATCAGAGATTAGACTCGTGACCGACTTATGAATCTTTTTACTTAGCACCAGGTTTACCAGCACGCCTCCACTGCGCCACTCTGCTCACGGATGACGTGTATGGAAATGATATTAAATCTCGACTTAATAATATAGCTCTCAACAATGGGATTTTCTTAGTCTGCAATTTGTTCATTTATGTACATAAATTAAAGTAATAATTACTTATTTCAAAAAGAAAAGCTGAAAAAAAGAGAGCTCATATTATCCCTACCAAGGTTCTTTGTTGGAATTCCTAAACTAGATTACTTTTCAAAAACATTTATGGGGTCTGACTGCAAGAAAAAAGAATGACAAATAAAAGTGTTAGCAGAGCGAGGTTTTGATCCTCGGACCTCTGGGTTATGGGCCCAGCACGCTTCCACTGCGCCACTCTGCTGCTGACGGATAACTGGGGATTTATAACCGCTTTTTATCGGTTGCTGTTACTAAACTGCTCTATTCGCACATGGAATTCCTTTGCTCACTCTAAATGATCATTTTTTGCATGTAAAGGAGGCACTCGTTCTCCACATCAAATCTGTAGATCAGAGATCAGACTCGTGACCGACTTATGAATCTTTACTTAGCTTCCGTTTATCAGGGTAGTCGTGGCCGAGTGCTTAAGGCGATGGACTTAAAATCCATTGGGGTCTCCCCGTTCGAATCCTGTCGACTGCGTTGAATTAAAGGCCCTATTTTTATTGTTCTGTGAACTGAAATAAAATAGCTGTAAATCCCCTTGCAATCTTCAAAAAGTCGAACATTTACATGTGAATCGTGTAAAGACGTAACAGTTGTAGCCACTTATCTTTCTGGCATTTGAAGAAGATTATGTTTTCAAAGATTTTCAGTTGTTAGAAAGGCTTTTGAAAGGAATCGTAATAACATTACGATAGTGAGCTTCTTCGATTTTGGGTTTTTTCTTTTTCAGGAACTTAGTGACTATCCTGGCCTACACAGTTGTGACTGACGTAATACCACTTTCTAGGTGATGTCAGGAAATTAAAAGCAAACACTGTTCGTAAGAGTGAAAAAAAATAAAATTAGCAGAGCGAGGTTTTGATCCTCGGACCTCTGGGTTATGGGCCCAACACGCTTCCACTGCGCCACTCTGCTGCTGACGGATATCTGTGGATTTGTTTATAACCGCCTTTTAGCGGTTGCTGTTACTAAACTGCTCTATTCGCACATGGAATTCCTTTGCTCTTCTAAATGATCATTTTTTTGCATGTAAAGGAGGCACTCGTTCTCCACATCAAATCTGTAGATCAGAGATTAGACTCGTGACCGACTTATGAATCTTTTTACTTAGCACCAGGTTTACCAGCACGCCTCCACTGCGCCACTCTGCTCACGGATGACGTGTATGGAAATGATATTAAATCTCGACTTAATAATATAGCTCTCAACAATGGGATTTTCTTAGTCTGCAATTTGTTCATTTATGTACATAAATTAAAGTAATAATTACTTATTTCAAAAAGAAAAGCTGAAAAAAAGAGAGCTCATATTATCCCTACCAAGGTTCTTTGTTGGAATTCCTAAACTAGATTACTTTTCAAAAACATTTATGGGGTCTGACTGCAAGAAAAAAGAATGACAAATAAAAGTGTTAGCAGAGCGAGGTTTTGATCCTCGGACCTCTGGGTTATGGGCCCAGCACGCTTCCACTGCGCCACTCTGCTGCTGACGGATAACTGGGGATTTATAACCGCTTTTTATCGGTTGCTGTTACTAAACTGCTCTATTCGCACATGGAATTCCTTTGCTAACTCTAAATGATCATTTTTTTTTGCATGTAAAGGATTCACTTGTTCTCCACATCAAATCTGTAGATCAGAGATTAGACTCGTGACCGACTTATGAATCTTTTTACTTAGCACCAGGTTTACCAGCACGCCTCCACCGCGCCACTCTGCTCACGGATGACGTGTATGGAAATGATATTAAATCTCGACTTAATGATGTAGCTCTCAACAATGGGATTTTCTTAGTCTGCAATTTGTTCATTTATGTACATAAATTAAAGTAATAATTACTTATTTCAAAAAGAAAAGCTGAAAAAAAGAGAGCTCATATTATCCCTACCAAGGATCTTTGTTGGAATTCCTAAACAAGATTACTTTTCAAAAACATTTATGGGGTCTGACTGCAAGAAAAAAGAATGACAAATAAAAGTGTTAGCAGAGCGAGGTTTTGATCCTCGGACCTCTGGGTTATGGGCCCAGCACGCTTCCACTGCGCCACTCTGCTGCTGACGGATAACTGGGGATTTATAACTGCTTTTTATCGGCTGCTGTTACTTAACTGCTCTATTCGCACATCGAATTCCTTTGCTAACTCTAAATGATCATTTTTTTGCATGTAAAGGAGGCACTCGTTCTCCACATCAAATCTGTAGATCAGAGATTAGACTCGTGACCGACTTATGAATTTTTTTACTTAGCACCAGGTTTACCAGCACGCCTCCACTGCGCCACTCTGCTCACGGATGACGTGTATGGAAATGATATTAAATCTCGACTTAATAATATAGCTCTCAACAATGGGATTTTCTTAGTCTGCAATTTGTTCATTTATGTACATAAATTAAAGTAATAATTACTTATTTCAAAAAGAAAAGCTGAAAAAGAGAGAGCTCATATTATCCCTACCGAGGATCTTTGTTGGAATTCCTAAACTAGATTACTTTTCAAAAACATTTATGGGGTCTGACTGCAAGAAAAAAGAATGACAAATAAAAGTGTTAGCAGAGCGAGGTTTTGATCCTCGGACCTCTGGGTTATGGGCCCAGCACGCTTCCACTGCGCCACTCTGCTGCTGACGGATAACTGGGGATTTATAACCGCTTTTTATTGGTTGCTGTTACTAAACTGCTCTATTCGCACATGGAATTCCTTTGCTCACTCTAAATGATCATTTTTTTGCATGTAAAGGAGGCACTCGTTCTCCACATCAAATCTGTAGATCAGAGATTAGACTCGTGACCGACTTATGAATCTTTTTACTTAGCACCAGGTTTACCAGCACGCCTCCACTGCGCCACTCTGCTCACGAATGACGTGTATGGAAATGATATTAAATCTCGACTTAATAATATAGCTCTCAACAATGGGATTTTCTTAGTCTGCAATTTGTTCATTTATGTACATAAATTAAAGTAATAATTACTTATTTCAAAAAGAAAAGCTGAAAAGAGAAAGCTCATATTATCCCTACCGAGGATCTTTGTTGGAATTCCTAAACTAGATTACTTTTCAAAAACATTTACGGGGTCTGACTGCAAGAAAAAAAAATGACAAATAAAAGTGTTAGCAGAGCGAGGTTTTGATCCTCGGACCTCTGGGTTTTACCCGATTTGAAACGAAGGCATCTGGAAAGAAAAAGCAGTACATGTAGTACTAACTCTAGATAGAGTTTGCCTGTTTAAAACAATACTACCAAAGCCTGCAGATGCAGATGAGAACTCTCTGGATACCGAGGTATTTCAAAATAGATTCTAGTCAATCTAAAGGTAGATATACTAATTAATGTCGCGTATCAAGAGAAATACCTAGATATGCTGAGGAATTAAATCCCATTTATCCTTGGAATTTCATTATCGATGCTGTACACAATACATTTATTAAAGCAGATTAAAGGGGTACACAAATCACCCAAACTCCAGGAAACTTGACAATAAACACCTCAAAGTGGGTTATCAACGCTGATTTACTGCACCCACATTTCGTCTCGGTCTTTGTTTTTGGGCCCCTTAGCTCGGCCCATAATGTATTCCGTTTTCAATAATGTACAAACTGCATTACTCAAACTGTAGCTGATGTCATTTCCATAACAACAGCAGAGTCAGATGCAAGGAAATGAAACATTGGACACTGTGGTATTAAAGAGCTAGCACATCCTGAAATTTTGGAGAATGACAGGCTTCCAAATTCAGAGGAGATAATGCATTCTTAAATTAAGCTTTAATCATTTATAAAGTACATTTCTTCTTAACATTGAAATCAGAGATTATAATTAACCCGGCTTGTCATCATTTAACATTGGACCATTGGGAATTAGCGCTCTATAAATACTGTATATTATTATTATTTATTATTATTATTATTATTATTACTATTATTATTATTATTATTATTATCATTTTTATTATTATTATGTTCTTCTGTATGGAAGGACAAAGGAATTTGTGACACTGGGGCCAAGAAACTACCCAACCCTGTGGAAGATGCAAGTGTGGGAATTATGGGGGGAGATGGCCAGTTTCAAAACCCTGAGGTGAATAATTGTGGTATTTATTTAGAATAAATTGATTAAATACTTTTTCATGTACATGACGAAAGACACCCTGTACATAGTTTAAATTTCTTTATGAACCATATCATTGTTAAAAAAAGTGTTAAATTGTAGCAGACAAAACCAACCTGAACAACCAAGTTTTCTAGAATCAGGTTAAGGATTTGGAAATCACAATTAGAATGTATTAATTCCTGATTGCTGTTTTTCACAACAGGCATGTTCATCCATTATGCAAGATGGAAATGAAGGAAGTCATGTTACCACTGTGAATGAGACACCACCCAACCCTGTGACAGAGGCATTGCCAAGTGCAAAAATTCTTGAGAAAGTTGGCCTTCGAAATCCTGAGGTGACTTAAGATTCTTGAAAGGTCTTAAAAGTTTAGTTTCTGGAGCATAAGCCAACTTGCATGAAGTGATATAATTTCACTGCTTTCCTATGGATAAGATATCACTTCATTGGAAGGGTATAGGCCATATTCTCACCCCAGAAGTTTTTCTCTGATTCTCATTTATCTCCTGAGTGGAGACAGGCAATGTGGCATAATGTATCTTTGAATGTCTCATTCATAATAACACAAGGAGTATGATTCAAAACCATATTTAATCTTTTTTTTAAAATCTGTGTTTAGCTCTTAGATTAGTTGTACTTTGCTACTATGGGGTTCCCCCACCCCACCCCCCCCCCCCCGAACCTTTGCTTCTATCAACACACTAAGTGCACTGTAACTATAGTAAAAAAATATTTTATGACATAAAAATTACCAACCGAAATTGCTAAGGCTGTGATGTTTTTACCAAGCGTAAAAGCATCCATGAAATATCACTTCCTGGAAGAGATTGATCAACAGTGTCATGATCTGTGCGTGAGGAAGCATGCTCCGTCCGTTTTGCATGTCTGCAGAAACGAAACAAAATCATCCCTTGAGAGCTTCACTTGGAGTAGTGTACTTCAAGAGATGAAAGAGAGAGCTCCAGATGTGCTTGATTTCATAGCAACCATTAGTGTACCTGTTGTTAAAGAAAAAGAAAATCAAGTTCCGCCATTGTGTGTGTCATATGGCCTTATGATGCATACCCGGTGGAAGGAGCTCAGTCTGATCCAAACAATCGTCACTTTCATCCTTGGAATTGGACAGTCTACTGCTAAAGGTGTACTTTTTCTGGAAACTTAATGAACAAAATAAATACCATTTCGAGGACCATTTAAATTACCATCACAATATTCACAAATAACATGATATTATATTTTGATAGAAAACTGTGGTCAATTTACTCAGTACAACTAAAAAGCTACTGGAGCTGAGTAAAAATATTGAACATTTACATAGAGGAAGTTGGTTGGCATTAAAGCTTGGAAAATCAAAAAAGCACTTAATTGTCATATATTAAGCACCTACTAAACATTACAAAGATACTGAGATCATTTTTTCTTGTCGTTGTGCAGGCATTTGATCGCTGCAGTGCTCTTGGTTTGGCACAATCACGCCTCACATACCGCAGAATGCTGGATGACCTTGGTGAGGGTTTGGTAGATCATGTGAGAGAAAAGGTTCAGGAAGGACACGAGCTACGCATTACTTTTGACAATTTTGACTTTCGAATCCTAACCAACATCATTGTCAAAGGTTACCAAAATTCTGACATGCACTGAATAACTCAATTCATAATATTGGAACGGGTTTCAAGTGCACATTTGAATTACACCAGGCCACTCATCCTCAATATCAATGAATTTGATAACACACAGTATTTGTTGTCAAACAGAGAGTTGGAGGATCAGAGGTGGAATTACATTGTGTTAGTTAGCAGAGTGCTGGTTGAGTGCTTTCTTTGTCTGACATCTTTAAAACATGTGGTGTCAAAGCACAATCAGACATCAGTACTCCCAGGAAATGGCCAGGCCATCAGAAATAATTGCATTACCTGTGGTACCATACAACCAAAACGAAATTGGTGATGTCTGCCAGTACTTGAGCTACTTAACCCAATTTTTGGTGAAGGTCTTCAATACTGAGCCAAACCAACTTCCACCAAATGCTTCTGCAGCTGAAGAGGCCCAACAAGCGTCAAGGGTTCTAAAAGGCCACCATGTGCCACTGGTTGGAAATCTGTTAGGCAGTGAGAGAGTAACAGGGGCAAAAAAGACACGAGCAGGATGTGATCTTCCAACAGATCGTCTTGAACACATTATTGAAGCACCAGCGCTAGCAGTATGGCATGCCAAACAGTCATTTCTGTGTGTACGTTTGCTCTTGTCTGTTTCCCTATGAAAAATTAATGGAGATCGAGATAATTATTAATACATTACTTAAATAACTAACAAAACATTCTCGAATGAATATAAAGTAGTATAAAAGTGCAGTTAAATTGTTCAGGCTTATGTGTATAACAAGAGTCTGATCAAATCAATTTATCCATTGTTGTTAATAATTAATTTCAAATTTCAATTGATAGTATGTCTGGGAACAGCTCTACAACACTGCCTCTTCCAGAGATGTTGGCACCCTTTATCATCTTCGTCAGAAGTTGGGGAAGAGAAATGTCTCCTCAGATGTAAAGAAGAATTATAAAGCAGCAACTGAATTCATGCATGAAGTAACAAAATCATACTTGTGTGAAGCATTCATGGAGTGGGCTGGTTTAGAAAGCATGCAGAGCACACCAAGAAACATCACAGTTCCAACTCTGCATTCCCAACAGGAGAAGAAGGTGAAATTTCTGAATGAAGCCATTGGTGCCTTTGTGGGCGAATACGTCCTTCCCGAATTTGATGTCGAAAAGGTGTGGCGTCTTCAACGGGAACAAAAAGCTCAGCAGAGAAACCAACAAGAAGGTATATATTTAAATAATCAATAAAGTTGCAATGATAATAATGGCAATGTGGCCTTTAGCTTGCACAACATCTAAGATTAAACAGTCTCTGACCAAAAAGACACCCTCTAATGCTATCATCGTAAGTCTGACATTGAGGATTCTTGGAGTAAGTATACCAGTTTAATTATTTGTTATACGCTCTTCTGGGAACAGCAAGGATCCTCTGATAAAAGTACTAGAAGTCTATTGATTTAATTGCTGCTGATTGGGAAGTACAGAAATTCACTGGCTGGAACACTAAAAGCAGTGAATGCCTATTAATAACATGCAATAACTTACATTTCACCTGATGACAGTGAGATAGTATATATGATAATGAAATGTATCGAAATAATGCTCATTACACAGTAAAAATATTAAGAGGTAAAGAAAGTTGTTGTTGTTGTTGTTGTTCGACCAAACAGTAATTAAAAACAATGTAAGACCTCAGGTGCTAATAGAAGAAATCATAGAAAAATGACATTTTAAAGTGTTCTTAATATTATTTCTTTTAATTCAGCTGTACACACTTCTCAAGCAGCTCAAGTCCAGTCAGTTGTACCACCATCTAATGCTGTACACAGCACTGTATCAGCACAATCAGCCAATGCTGTGACACCTAAACCTATGCAGAACCCTACATGTTCAGATTTCCAGTCATCCACTGCTAGCAGAGAGATCACACAGCAAAATCAAACCCCTTCACTTCCACTTTGGCCGAGTGGTTATGGCGATGGACTAGAAATCCATTGGGGTCTCCCCACGTAGGTTCGAATCCTGCCGACTACGTCAGATAGATATCAGTGTCCGGCAATCCACACATTTGTCACTAGATTTTTAAGGACGTTCGCGCGGAATTTTTCCAGTCGATAGAATTTTTTTAAATTTTTACTGCAGGCAGATAATGAGTTACTTGTACCAGAAATGCTTGTATCATGTTCGACCTTTTTCAAGATAGCTAGGAGACCTACAGCTATTTTACTTCAGTTCACAGAGGAATAAAAAGAGAACCTATAATTCAACGTAGTCGGCAGGATTCCAACCTGCACGGGGAGACCCCAATGGATTTCTAACTCATCGCCTTAACCACTCGGCCACGACTACCCTGATAAATCGATCCTAAGTAAAAAGATTCATAAGTCGGTAACGAGTCTAATCTCTGATCTACGGATTTGATGTGGAGAACGAGTGCCTCTTTTACATGCCGATGATCATTTAGAAGAAAAGTGAGCAAAGGAATTCCATGTGCGTATAGAGCAGTTTAGTAACAGCAACCGGTAAAAAGCGGTTATAAATCCACAGTTATCCGTCAGCAGCAGAGTGGCGCAGTGGAAGCGTGCTGGGCCCATTACCTAGAGGTCCGAGGATCAAAACCTCGCTCTGCTAACACTTTTATTTTTTTTACTCTTACGAACAGTGTTTGCCTTTGATTTTCTGACATCAGCTAGAAAGTGGTAACCTTTTACGTCAGTCAGAACTGTATAAACCAGGATAGTCACTAAGTGCCTGAAAAAGAAAAAACCCAAGTTCCGACAAGCTCACTATCGTAATGTAATTACGATTCCTTTCAAAAGCCTATATAAAAATTGAAAATCTTTGAAAACATAATCTTTTTCAAATACCAGGGAAATAAGCAATCTCGAGCCGAGAGTTCTCGGGCTCCTCGGTCAGTGGTGGGTCGCCGGGGAGAACTCTGGGGACACGGAATTTTTACCGCAGAAATCGTGCGGTTCCGGTTCTTGTGCGCATGCTTGTGAAAAACGGAAGTCATCACGAAGTCAACTTCAGCCTATTTCAGCCATTATATGATTGAGAAAGGCGGTATTTCTGTTAGGCGGGTTTAAGCTGTTTTTGGAATTGGAGCTGGTTGGGTATTTAGATTTCTACTAGGAAACCGAGAGATGTCTGGCGCCTTTTGGTAGGTGTTTTTCGAATCTTGGTATTCTAAATAATTTACATACATGATTAACAGTCATGCTCTAGCGTGTGTGTATGTTTTTCCGTTTCGCGGGAAATGAAATCCTGTTCGCTACACAGTTTCTTTTCATCATGTTCGAGCAAGCAGTTTCTTCCTCCTTGCAGGAGTTGGGGTTAGTGTCGTTAAAAAGGAACAGCGGCAAGCGGTGGAAGCTATAGTGATGAAAGGTAGAGATGTCCTTGCCGTCTTGCCGACAGGTTTCGGAAAATCTCTTATTTACCAAGTTTTGCCGGGTACATTCGACTTCATGGCTGGAAATGTGGATAGAGCGATCATCTTAGTTGTGTCGCCTTTAAATGCACTTATGAGAGATCAAATCTCAAAACTTAACGAAAGAGGTTTGACTTCCTTTATGATCCAGTTAAGGTCGGTTCAAGTAAAGGATTCCCGTGGAGGAGAATATCTGGCAAGTTTCTCTATGGAAGCATTAAAGGAACCGCGTTGCCGAATTTTATTCATGCATCCGGAGGTCTGTGTGGATGATAGTAAATTTATTTCACTATTGAAATCGCCTGTGTATCAAACAAGAGTGAAATGCGTGGTAGTTGACGAAGCCCATCTGATCAAGGAATGGTAAGTCAGTTTTAAGTGTGGTATCACTTATTAAGCTTAAGTACTACACAATTATTACTCAATTTTCTCTTTTCGGAAATTAGTGACAAAAACAAGCATCTTTGTCAAATATACACTCAGAGGTAGATGGTTGATGAGCTAGTAAATGAAGTGTTTTGAATGAGTGTTAGAAAAAAAGAGGATTTTAAAAATTTCATTAGTGGTTTTCAAGCTGTATAAAGATTCTGGTAGGTTTTATTACATTTGTATGATATTTTTCAAGATTTGCTAAAAAGCATGGGGAATTTTTGAAGGGTTAAGTTTTATCACTGGGGACCACCCAATCACTCTCAAACATGAGTAGAGTAGCTTCACATCCCAGTGGCAAATATTACATAAGTTTTATTTTGTATTTTTGTTTGTAATATGTATAGAACTCGCAAAAAGTAAGAGAGGTGGGGGTTAATTTTTTTTTCAGTTAACAATTTCTAAGTTTTAGTTTATTGATCATAACAAATCCATTTTAACCTCTTCCCTAGGAAACACTTTAGACCAGCCTATGGAAAGTTGGACATTCTAAGCAGCATTTTTCCCAGTATTCCCCATGTTGCGTTAACTGCAACTGCAACAACATCAACTAAAGAATTAATTATTGACTCATTACGACTTGATAGTGCATTTCTGGTTGAAGCAAACCCTGACAGAAGTAATATATTTTATGAGAGCAAACTGAGACCATCATCAGGTGAAGACAAACTGGATGCAGTCCTTGCACCTCTTGCAGAAACTACTCCGAAGCCTGATCTGTGGCCTTCGCTTTTGGCCAAAAATCATAAGTGACCGAAACTACTTCGAAGCCTGACCAGCGGCCTGCGCTTTTGGCCAAAAATCATCAGTAACTGAAAGTACTCCGTACCCTGACCCGCGGCCTGCGCTTTTGGCCAAAAATCATAAGTGACCGAAACTACTCCGAAACCTGACCCCCGGCCGGCGCTTTTGGCCAAAAATCATAAGTGACCGAAACTACTCCGAAGCCTGACCCGCGGCCCGGGCTTTTGGTCTGCAGCAGGGTGGCGTAGTGGAAGCGTGCTGCGCCCATAACACAGATGTCCGTGGATCGAAACCGGGCTCCACGCCGGGTCAGCTGTCATCAAAAAGGGATCACTTTCAAACTAGTTTTTCAATTTTCAACCGTTTGAGCTGAGACTTTGCATGATAATAGAACTTTGTATACCCAACAATCGTATGTTTTTGAATTTTTGATTTTAACGGTTTTTGGCGCGAAAATGACGTCATAAGACTGACAGTAAAATATAACTTTTAAGTAATGCCATAACAAGTTGGCAATTTTGAAAGAGTACTCCGAGGAGAACTTAAATGTGAAAATTTTTTTTGAAAACCTCACTTGGTTAAGAAGATATAACATTCTAAAGATCACCAAATTTCTAAAAATAGTAACAAAATGGCGGAAAATACGAAATTCACAGCTCAATAACTTTTCAACCAATTAAGCTTTACAAATATTTTCTTCACATTTGAGTTCATCTCTGTAAGTTCTTTTAAAATTTCTAGTATTTTATGCCATAAGTAGAAAACTACTTTTTGCTGTCAATCCTATGACGTCATTTTCGCGCCAAAAACCGTTAAAATAAAAAATTCAAAAACATACGATTATTAAGAATACAAAGTTCTATTATTGTGCAAAGTCTCAGCTCAAACGGTTGAAAATTAAAAAAACTAGTTTGCAAGTGATCCCTTTTTGGTGACAGCTGACCCGGCGTGTCTGCTATGTTTTTTTTACTCTTACGAACAGTTTTTGCTTCTAATTTCCGGACATCAGCTAGGAAGTGGTTTCCTTTTTACGTCGGTCAGGACTGTATGAGCCAGAATAGTCTCTAACTGTTGAAAAGGCAGAAAACCAAGTATCGAGAAGCAAACTAAAGCTTACAGTAATCACCATTACTCTCAAAATCCTCTCTGAAAACTGATCATCTTTGACACCATACCCCTTTTCAAACACCTGTCGGATCAGTGGTCAAAATTATGATGTCTTTTGCATTCACGGGTTGTAAAATTCATAATTTACATGTAAATTGTTGACTTTCACGATATTTCAAATCACACAAGAATCAAACGAAAATCTTCAATTCAACGTAGTCGGCAGGATTCTGACCCCAGGAACCTGACCCCATGGATTTCTAGTCCATCGCCTTAACCACTCGGCCACGAGTACCTTGAGAAATCAAAGTTAAGTAAGAATAATCAAAACCCGGTCAAGAGTCTCAGCTCTAATCTACGGATGTGATGTGGAGAACAGGCGCCGGCTTCTTTAAATGCAAAGAATTATCATTTAGAAAAAAAGTGAACAAAGGAAGTCCATGTGCGAATAAAGAAATTTAGTAACTGACAGCAAACTAAAGAGGTCCGAAAACGTAGCCATTTAAAAAAAAATACCCAGTCTAGTTAACAAAATTATGTTGTCTTCTGAATTCTTAGGATGTAAAAATCCTGATCTGATTCACACATGCATGTAAATGGTAAACTTTAACAAAATATGTGCCAAGACGCAATTTGAGATCAATCAATGGCCATCGTTTGGTTGACGTTGGTTACAAACTCACAAGCGACAATTTATTGCAATTCAACACATCGTTTTAGGAAAGCTTTTACTAGATAACTTATTATCGGTCAGCTAGTTCCTTAGTCTTTTAGTTAGTAGGTAGTTTGTTACTCGTTTAGTAAGCTCTAAGTTCGAATCCCGTTGAAGCCCTATTTTTTTTTTTCAGGCTTCTTCTTTCCAGTTGCTTAAATTGGAAAATTCACTGTGAGGATCATTCTTCACTTTCATCTATGACCGCAGTTCAAATATATGAATTATTTCATATATACTTACATCATTTCACTTCTCACGGGAAGATATGAGCTCAACAAATTGACCTCGCTCCCAATGTGTGGCTTCATAGCTCAGTTGGTAGAGCATCGCACCGGTATCGCGGAGGTCACGGGTTCGAATCCCGTTGAAGCCCTGATTTTTTTCAGGCTTCTTCTTTCCAGTTGCTTAAATTGGAAAATTCACTGCGAGGATCATTCTTCACTTTCATCTATGACCGCAGTTCAAATATATGAATTATTTCATATATACTTATATCATTTCACTCCTCACGGGAAGATATGAGCTCAACAAATTGACCTCGCTCCCGATGTGTGGCTTCATAGCTCAGTTGGTAGAGCATTGCACCGGTATCGCGGAGGTCACGGGTTCGAATCCCGTTGAAGCCCTGATTTTTTTTTTTTTTCAGCCTTCTTCTTCTTTTTCTTTATGTTCTATCACCTCGCACGCTATATTAAGCTGTGAAATTTTTTATTCTCTTTTCACTTGACAATGATGACATGGAGTCATCGAAACGTTGTGTTAAACTTTTTTCGCTCATTTTTATCATTAGATGTTTAACTAAATGTAATCTTATTCTTCTTTCCAGTTGCTTAAATTGGAAAATTCACTGCGAGGATCATTCTTCACTTTCATCTATGACCGCAGTTCAAATTTATGAATTATTTCATATATACTTACATCATTTCACTCCTCACGGGAAGATATGAGCTCAACAAATTGACCTCGCTCTCAATGTGTGGCTTCATAGCTCAGTTGGTAGAGCATTGCACCGGTATCGCGGAGGTCACGGGTTCGAATCCCGTTGAAGCCCTGATTTTTTTCAGGCTTCTTCTTTCCAGTTGCTTAAATTGGAAAATTCACTGGGAGGATCATTCTTCACTTTCAACTTTAAGTTATTATTTTAACATTTTCATGACGGTAACGCCAAACCAATTTTGTTCGTACATTAGATTTTCAAATCCCTCAGAAGGGTGTCAGTGGAGAGTGGTTTTCTTTTTCTTAGTAAGTTGAAGCCAATGTTTCTTTTTATTTTATTTAGGCAAGAAGGAACATAACATATAATTAAAGACCGTTTTTATAAGGCACCAGTGGAAAGCAGTCAAGTGCATAGTTAAATATTTCAAGAGGTTATTCCAGAGGTCCCAGTATCAAAACCTTGCTGTGATAATTTTTTTTAAAATTTTTCATGCATGGTCGTGATGTTAAACGATTTTGTCGCTAAAATCAATTTTTGAAGCTCTAAGAAGACTTTAAACCGAGAGTGACTTTCTTTTTCATTTTACGTTCGAGCAAGAAAAAAATGTCGCTTTTTATTCAGGCAAGAAGGAACATTACATGTAGTGAACGGCCACCATTGGAAAGTAGTCAAGTTAAATATTTCAAAACGTCAGCTGTCAATAGCAGAGTGGCTCAGTGGAAGCGTAATGGACCTATAACCCAGGGGTCCTTGGATCAAAACCTCTCTCTGCTAGTACGTAGTCTTTTTTTAACTTAAAAGAAGGTCTGACAACGTTCTACTGCTTCTTTTTTGTTATTTTCCACCAATCAAATTAAAAATTAAAGAAAAACCACGCAACCGGCAACAAGCGCGGGAGAACGCGCGCAACAAAAATATCGATCGGCAATATCAAGCAAGGGTAATGTCTTGGGTACGAGGTTGGCCTTATGAACGTATTGATGTCTCAGAGGGAAAAACAAAGGTTTTGGCAGGTACCCTTTTTTTCTTTTTTCTTTTTTAAGACGTATGAAATTAAAAATTTTAAAATATTTTTTTGTTACTAAATGAAACGCTTTGCCTTGCTTCAGGCTCTTTATACTCCCGGAGGTTCAAAGGTATTATTTGGCTGCGGTCAAAGCCAAAAAAGAAGAGAACAGCTCTTCGTAGTCGGCAGGATTCGTACCTGCGCGAGGAGACCCCAATAGTCCATCGCCTTAACCACTCGGCCACGACTACTACGTTAATGTAAAAAACAATCTTTTTTCTGATTTTTAATTAACCTCTTTTAGTTAACGTTTCAGGTAATTTCTAATGATCTCTGTTATTTTGATCGTAGACCAACAAATAGCGTCATAGTTATTGTTAAGAAAGTATGAAATGTGAGATATTTAATCTCCCATACAGGCCTTATTCCTGGGGTAACCCCTAAAGTTATTTTTAGATCACTCTCAGCTTCAGCAATCCCAGAAGGGGCTCGAAGTAGCCAATCCTGTGACGCGAATTTTAATCACGTGGACAGCCCAAGCGATTTATTTTCATTCTCCACAAAAACATTTATGCAACTCACGTGGTAACGTTATTGTTGTGAGGACTAGATACCATTTCTAATAAAACAACTTGAGAGGGTTTACCTTGATGATAAATCCTAATGAATCTTTTCTCGGAAGCTTAGCATTGCCTACTCAGGCCTTTTAAGTAGCCTTTTTGACACCGTTCACATTGTCAGCCTATCACGTGACTCTTACATAAACACTGTCCACTCGACTCATGGCATGTCTTGATCGTTCCCAGAGTTCCATTGGTGTTGCAGTCGCATGCCTGGCAGCCCAACGGGTTATTTATTTGAAGATTAAAGTGAAAGGCCTCACAGCTGTCACAGTCTTCGCCTATCACGTAATCTTTGTACCTGCAGTGGGTCTGAGGAAAGCAGAACAAGCCATAAAAAGACGTCTAAGGCTGCAAAGTCCACACTGCACAGAAGAATTTTGAAAACGCAGCTTTATTTCTACGGTTAGGCCAACCGTTCACACTTATCCTTCACGAAAATGGAGCTTTTCTAAAACGCTCTTCAAACCGCAGGAATCGTGAAGACGCCGGCTTTTCGTTTTCGTGAAGACGGAAAACGGAGCTTTTCGAAAACGCTATACAAACCGGAAACGAAACCGCCGGCTTCTCGTTTTCGTGTGGAAGACAAAGATTTTGGAAACGGAGATTTCCGGAAACGATGGCGTCAAGATAATCATGTGATTTCCCTGCCCAAGTTTTCCTCAAACACAAAACCAAAATTATCGGTGGTTGTTGCGTTTTTAAATTTCTTCGGCCAGGTGTGGAGGGAAAGCCTTTGATGCGTTTTCACAAAGAATTTCTCCCGGAGTATTGTGGATGGGGCCTCGATGAGCACAGATTGTTACGAGATGATATATTAAACATTCAAGACCGTGTTTGACCACATTTCCAACTGTTCCAAACAGCTCGAATTTAGTCAAGAATATTCCGCGTCGTATTTTCATTGCTTGTGTTTTTGTTGTTGTCTCTTGTGTTGTTTTTGAAGCTTTACCTGCACACTGTTTGTGATTTCAAAGTTTTGTAATGGGCTATTACCACCATATTTCCTTATGTTTATAAACAATGATACAAAGATGATTGCTTTATTTTTCCGCCTTCTCTATATACCGGGTCCCATGGTGTAATGGTTAGCACTCTGGACTTTGAATCCAGCGATCCGAGTTCAAATCTCGGTGGGACCTCATAGGGTTTCTTTTTGTTTTATAATGAACCGAATTTTTTATATATTATGATTAGCGGTTATAAAAAAAATTGCTAACTAATATCATCATCAAAACACAAAACACACCCTTTTGTAGGAGAATATATGTTATATCGTTAGAGTAAGCTAAACTGAAGAATATGTTCGTGCTTGTCCCTTATTAAAAGCAAAACCAGTAAAAACCAATTTCTACTTTAACCAGTAGTTTGTTTAAGAGTCTGCTGACAGTGTTCGTTTGTAATTTATTTTTAAGGGAGGTTGACCACTGAAGAGGGTAGCTCTCTGATGGATCAAAGTGACAGGAAAGCGAAGTATTAGTGAACCCCGCGTCGGTGATATAGTGGTGAGCATAGCTGCCTCCCAAGCAGTTGACCCGGGTTCGATTCCCGGCCGACGCAGATCATTTTTGTGCGTCCAAGCATACAAAAGTAGAAAAAACTGACTTCTTTAAGTCCTTGAAAACAACTGTGAAGAGAAAACAGAGCAGCAAGCTTTATTTTTCCGCCTTCTCTATATACCGGGTCCCATGGTGTAATGGTTAGCACTCTGGACTTTGAATCCAGCGATCCGAATTCAAATCTTAAACCGATTTTTTTATATTACGATTAGCGGTTATGAATAACTTTGATAACTAATATCATTTCAAAACATAAAACACACCCTTTTGTAGGAGAATATAAGTTATATCGTTAGAGCAAGCTCGTTCAAGGTGTGTTGAGATGAGAGTATGTTAACACGATTGTGACCTGTTAGATTATTTTATAAAAGCAATACAGCACTTTTTCCGTGTTTATATAGCCTCATCTAAACACTCGGAAGGTTGGAAGAATTCTCGAAAGTTATGCAAAATACGTCTCGCCTTTGCATAACTGTCTCGAATTCTCCCAACCCTCCTCGTGTTTATATGAGGATTTATAAACACGACTAGATAAACACGGAAAAAGTGCTCTATTGCTTTAACTGAAACGAAAGTGGAAAACACTCTATTGGTCTCTATCAAAGCTATGACGATGTTTGTCATAAATTTGAAAAAAGGCCTATAAAATGTACTTCAAGTGAAGACATTCCAATGGTCACACAGTCACTGCAGTGGAAGGGAATGAGATAACAAAATGGCCAAATAGGCAACACGAAAACGAAAAGCCGACGTTTTCGTTTCCGGTTTGAATACGTTTTCGAAAAGTTCCATTTTCGTGAGGAATTAGTGTAGACAATAGGCCTAATAGTAGAAACAAAGCTGCGTTTTAAAAATTATCCGGTGTACTGTCGACGCTGTTAGACGTCTTTTGTATGATTTGTTCTGCTTTCATCTGACTCACGGCAGGTGCAAAGATAACGTGATAGGCGAAGACTGTGACAGCTGTAAGACCTTTCACTTTAATCTTCAAATAAATAACCCGTTGAGTTGTTAGGCATGTGACTGCTACACCAATGGAACTGTGGGAACGATCAAGAGATGTCATGAGTCGAGTGGACCGTGTTTATGTAAGAGTCATGTCACAGAGCGACAATATAAACGGTCTCAAGAAGGCTCCTACAGTTTAAAAGGCTAGAACTTGTTTGGATGTCAACGTGAGTATACAGACAATGCTAAGTTTCCGAGAAAAGATTTATTAGACTTTATTAACAAGGTAATATCCCTCTCAAGTTGTTTTATTAGAAATGGTATCTAGTCCTCATGGCAATAATGTTACCACGCGAGTTGCATAAATGTTTTTGTGGAGAATGAAAATAAGTCGCTTGGGCTGTCCACGTGATTAAAATTCGCATCACAGGATTGGCTACTTCGAGCCCCTTCTTGCATGGCTGAAGATGAGAGTGATATAAAAATAACTTTAGGGGTTACCTCAGGATTAACTGAAGGCCTGTATGGGGGATTAGATCTCTCACCTTTCATACTTTCATAACAATAACTAGTAACGCTATTTGTTTGTCTAACATCAAAATAACAGAGATCATTAGAAATTACCTTAAACGTTAACTAAAAGAGGGTAATTAAAAATCAGAGAAAAAAATGTTTTTTTACATTGACGTGTCGTGGCCGAGTGGTTAAGGCGATGGACTAGAAATCCATTGGAGTCTCCCCGCTCAGGTTCAAATCCTGCCGACTACGAAGAGCTGTTCTCTTCTTTTCTGGCTTTGATCGCAGCCAAATAATACCTTTGAACCTCAAACGGGAGTATCAAACGCCTGAAGCAAGGCAATGCGCTTCATTTAGTAACATAAAAAATTATTTAAAAAAGAAAAGAAAAAAGGAGTACCTACCAAAAACTTTGTTTTTCCCTCTCAGACATCTATGCGTTTATAAGGCCAACCTCGTACGCAAGACATTACCCTTGCTTGATATTGCCGATCAATATTTTTGTTGCGCGCGTTCTCCAGCTCTTGTTGCCGGTTGCATGGTTTTTCTTTAATTTGATTGGTGGAAAATATGTAAAAAGAAGCAGTAAAACGTTGTCAGACATTCCCTTAAGTAAAAAAAGACTACTAGCAGAGCGAGGTTTTGATCCCCGGACCTCTGGGTTATGGGCCCAGCACGCTTCCACTGCGCCACTCTGCTATTGACAGTTAATGTTCCTTCTTTCCAGAATAAAAAGCGACATTTTTTTCTTGCTCGAACGTAAAAAGAAAAAGAAAGTCACTCTTGGTTCATAGGCTTCTTAGAGCTTCGAAAATCGATTTTAGCGACCAAATCGTTTAGCATCACGACAATGCATGAAAAATAATAAAAAAAAATTAACAGAGCAAGGTTTTGA
This sequence comes from Micromussa lordhowensis, assembly GCA_964020085.1. Classification (NCBI taxonomy): domain Eukaryota; kingdom Metazoa; phylum Cnidaria; class Anthozoa; order Scleractinia; family Lobophylliidae; genus Micromussa; species Micromussa lordhowensis. The sequence goes on along the minus strand of OZ026596.1, from coordinate 4,447,700 downwards.
TACTGGGACCTCTGGAATAACCTCTTGAAATATTTAACTATGCACTTGACTGCTTTCCACTGGTGCCTTATAAAAACGGTCTTTAATTATATGTTATGTTCCTTCTTGCCTAAATAAAATAAAAAGAAACATTGGCTCCAACTTACTACGAAAAAGAAAACCACTCTTCACTGACACCCTTCTGAGGGATTTGAAAATCTAATGTACGAGCAAAATTGGTTTGGCGTCACCGCCATGAAAATGTAAAAACAATAACTTAATAGCAGAGCGAGGTTTTGATCCTCGGATATCTGGGTTATGGGCCCAGCACGCTTCCACTGCGCCACTCTGCTGCTGAAGAGCAAGTATGGATTTACAACCCTCTTTTATCGGTTGCTGTTACAAACCCTTCAACTTTCAACTTCATTTAAAGAATAGCTGTTAATACAGAACAAAAAGGACTGATCCGCAAATAGCATTTGCTAATCTAGGCGGAACAGTCACACTAAAAGATTACAATGAAAATAATAAGTAATTACTAAATTTACAAGGGGACTTACATAATTACTTGCACAGATTGTATCAACTTGAATCACTGTTAAATCGTTAAAACAATTACAAGTCTTACAAGGTATGTTTCAATAAAGAACTCAAGTTATATTTATAGGTTTTTAGAGCAGAGGTAATTTGGTAAATATTAATTAGGTCATCATGCTTCTTAAGAGTATCAAGAAGGAAAGAGTGGAGTTTCGTTGGGGTTAGTGTTTTTTTGGGAGCTCTCTTAATGATGCTGGCATCTGATTCCAAACTTTAGCTCCTACTCTTGAGAAAGCTCCTTTTTGGATTTCTAACCTAGATTTCTTAATATAAAATTTATTTGCTGACGAAGACCGAGTGTTGCAAGAATGAATACTGGCAGTGTCGCTGAATATGTTTAAAATGTTATTGGGTACCTTCAGATTTCGTACATCATGCATTAAACAACAGACGGATTTGCTTTATATGTCACATGGGACTCCCTTGTTCCATGTGACATAAATAGTGTGTGTGTTCTTTCTTTTTGCTTTTATATGACAAACTTTTATTTTTCTTCACCGTATCCAAACTGAAACAATGCTCTAATTAATATTTGAACGTAGTTCAATCTTCTTGAGTTTTTGCTTAGCTTTATGTTGAAAAGGTAGTAGCCGCCGAGTGGTTAAGGCGATGGACTTGAAATCCATTGGGGTCACCCCGCGCAGGTTCGAATTCTGCCAACTTCGTTGATCAGTGGTTTATCTTTGTATATTTTTGTGAATTGAAAAAAAGAAGGCTTCAAGTTTCCTAACTGGATTTATGACCTCTTTTTATCACCGGGTTGCTGTTACTTAATTGCTTAACATGCACATGGACTGAATTACTTTGTTCACTAAATAATAATTCTTTGTATTTAATTCCTCAACATCACATGTGTAAAGTAGAGCTTAGGTCCCGACCACATTACGCGGAGGCATTTGAAAACGGAAGCTTCACTCTGAAAGCGCATCAAATGTTCACACCACGCCGGAGGAATCAGTTTAAAAACGCAACAATCACCGGCCATTTTGGATTTGTGTTTGAAGAAAACTCGGGCAGGGAAATCACATGGTTATCGTTACTACATCGTTTTTTATTTGAATTCAAGAAGGCCATAGGTCTCTTAACTATAATAATAATAATAATAATAATAATAATAATAATAATTGAGACAAGAAATATGAGTGATAGAAACCGACGTTTTGGTGCACCCTTGCGCCATTATCAAGGTTACATAATTAATGATAAAAAGCGGTTTGTAAAGAGGCTAAGTTGAAGCGAAATTTGCATAACATAGCGGCAAGCTAATTACTTAAATACTTTAGCACGAAGAGAACCGGACTGCACATTCAATGTTGGTTTAAGCTCTTGAATATACAGCATTTCATTAACAAGGCAGTCAAATTTGTTCATGCATTTCTTGATTACATTGAAGCGTGCTAAGAAATTGTTCGGAACAGCAATGTTATGTTCTTTGTAGTAATGCTTGCAGATTGATGACGCCTTTTGACGGTGTCCCTCAACGCGCGTGTGAAGGTGGCCCTTGTATACCCAACATAACCTGCATCACACAGGTCACACTTGAATAAATAAACCGCAACGCATTTAGTTAGTGTTAGTTAGTCAAGTTCGTTCGTTCCTTCGTTAGTTAGTTAGCTAGTTAGTTTGTTCGCTTGTCAGCTAGCTAGTGAATTTTTATCGTGAAGGCTTATTATTCTTAGTTTTATTTTGATTTCTACAATCTAGTTATTTGATTGATTAGTTTATTTCGTTTTGTTTTTGATGAGATACTTTAAATGCATTGTAAAGCGCTATTAGATAGTAATAGAAATAGCCCTCTATAAATAAACTTTTATTATTATTATTATTATTATTATTATTATTGTTGTTATTATTATTATTATTATTATTAAAAGAAATGATTTAGAAATACATGAGACAAGAAATATGAGTGATAGGAACCGACGTTTCGGTGCATCTTGCGCCATTATCAAGGTTACATAATTAATGATAAAAAGCGGTTTGTATGACATTTAAGACTATAAAGATCAGGGGATAGTCAGAATCGGACTGCACATTCAATGTTGGTTATACAGCATTTCATTAACAAGGCAGTCAAATTTGTTCATGCATTTCTTGATTACATTGAAGCGTGCTAAGAAATTGTTCGGAACAGCAGTGTTATGTTCTTTGTAGTAATGCTTGCAGATTGATGACGCCTTTTGACGGTGTCCCTCAACGCGCGTGTGAAGGTGGCCCTTGTATACCCAACATAACCTGCATCACACAGGTCACACTTGAATAAATAAACAACGCATTTAGTTAGTGTTAGTTAGTCAATTAGTTAGTTACTAACTAAAAGACTTAATAACTGGCTGAGCGATAATAAATTATCGAGTAAAAAGCTTTTCTGAAAAGATGTGTTTTAAGATTGCGCTTGAATTGCATCAAATTGTCGCTTGTGAGAATATCCAGGGGCAGTGCTTTCCAGAGTTTGGCCGAGGCTACAGAAAATTATCTTAAATGATCCAAACGATGGCCATTGATTGATCTCAAATTGCGTCTTGGCACATATTTTGTTAAAGTTTACCATTTACATGCATGTGTGAATCAGATCAGGATTTTAACATCCTAAGAATTCAGAAGACAGCATAATTTTGTTCACTAGATTGAGTAGTTTTTTTTAAAATGACTACGTTTTCAGACCTCTTCAGTATTCAGTCCACTATCTTTAGTTTCGCTGTTACTAAATTTCTTTATTCGCACATGGAATTTCTTTGTTTATTTTTCTTCTAAACAATCATTCTTTGCATTTAAACGAGCCACCCGTTCTCCACATCGCATCCGTAGATTAGAGCTCAGACTCTTGACCGGGTTTTGATTCCTCTTACTTAACGTTGATTTGTCAAGGTAGTCGTCGCCGAGTGGTAAAGACGATGGACTAGAAATCCATTGGGGTCACCCCGCGCAGGTTCGAATCCTGCCGACTACGTTGAATAGTAGTTTTTCTTTTATTCTTGTGTGAATTGAAATAAAATAGCTGCAGGTCTCCTTGCTTTCGTGAAAGTCAACAATTTACATGTAAATTATGAATTTTACTAAGCGTGAATGCAAAAGACATCATAATTTTGACCACTGATCTGACTGTGTTTAAAAATGACTATGTTGTCAAAGATTTTCAGTTTTTGGGGAGATTCTGAGAGTAACGGTGATTACAGTAAGCTTTAGTTTGCTTGATTGCCATATCAACATTTAGAGACAATTCTGGCTCATACAGTTCTGACTGACGTAAAAAGTAACTCCTTCCTAGCTGATGTCCGGAAATTACAAGCAAAAACTGTTCGTAAGAGTGAAAAGGATAAAAAAAAATAGCAGAGCGCGGTTTTGATCCTCGGACCTCTGGGTTATGGGCCCAGCACGCTTCCACTGCGCCACTCTGCTGCAGACACTCGACATTGTAATAAATCAAGGATTTAAAGCCATCCAGCTATTAGAAGTGGTGCGTCAATACCTTGAAGTAAACATTTTTCGAGAAATAAAATAAACAAAAAAATCATTTGATTAAACACTTTTCACTGGCGGCTGTTATGACACCGCTTTAGACTTAACATCAAATTCAAGTCGTTTCACTTTGTCGAAATAATCACTTCTGGTATTACAAAAAAGCATCATGAATTCGGCCTCAGAACCTTGAAGCAAAACAAAGAGAATACAGTAGTTTAATCGCAGCCTTATCTTCGTGACGGACAGCTTGAATCCTTTTGCCTCCGTTTGTTGAACATCTCAATGTAGTCGTGGCCGAGTGATTAAGGCGATTGACTAGAAATCCATTGGGGTCTCCCCGCGCAGGTTCGAAACCTGCCGACTACGAGGAAAGGGTGTCCTTTTTTGACTTTCCACAGAGAATGTTTTTGATTATTTGGGAATAAACAAGTCCGAATGCATTTATACCTTTGAACCTCCGACGAGAGTGGGATGACCTGAAGCACGATAGCGTCCTTCATTTTTCTGCAAAAATCATCTGGAGGTTTATTTTCATAAGACCTAAAATTAAAATGAAAAAAACATATTGTGTCAAAAGCTTGTTTTTTATTCTTGCAACCAAAATTCTTCAGAAGGCGATCCTTGAACCCAGGACATCATTACTCTCGCTTAATTGCTGATCGATATTTTTGCTGCGTGCGTTCTCCCTCGCTTGGTGCCAATATTATTTTGCATGGTTTTCCTTTAATTTGATTGGCGCAAGAGAAGTAAAAATAGGAAGTACAAGGCCTTTAAACATTGTTATAGGCCAAAATACTAGCAGAGCGAGGTTTTGATCCTCGGACCTCTGGGTTATGGGCCCAGCACGCTTCCACTGCGCCACTCTGCTGCTGACGAGCAATGTCTTGAAACGTATAACTGTGCACTTGACTGTGCCCCGTTCCAACGGAATCCATTTATTCAAGAGATAAAAAGCGAAAACTTTGTTTTTAGTTCGAACGAAAAAAGAAAAAGAAAGTCACTCTCGATTCATGACCTTCTGGGAGATTCAAAAAATGGAATTTATGAACAAAGTTGGTTGAACATCACGACCATACAAAATAAAAACAATATTTAGCAGAGCGAGGTTTTGATCCTCGGACCTCTGGGTTATGGGCCCAGCACGCTTCCACTGCGCCACTCTGCTGCTGTCGGATAATTTTAATTTTTTTATTTTCTTATCTGATTCTATATATCACCCCATGAACTTCTGGGAAAGAAAAATTCGATTTTGATAAAATGCAATCTTTTAAGCAGTTTTAAAATCGTTCAAATTTGCCGCCACTTTGGTCCACCATTCGCACCGGTCTTCCCTTCGTTTTAAATACGTTGTGACGTAGATTAAGGAACACGTGACGTCAGGCTTGACTCATCTCGCTTGTTGTATCTCTGTAATATAAGTTAGTAGCTCATACAAAATACTGGAAAGGAGCATTTTGCATGGACTACGAAGCTAAATTTACAGAGGTAAAACAAGTGAGATAAGTCAAGCCTGAACTCACACGTTCCTAAATCTACGTCACAATTCTGAGCATGTCGATGCTGTGATCAGCGGCACGGTCGACCGCAAGATAATAGGAATTTCAGGTTTTTAAAACTTCATAAAAAATCGCTTTT
>OZ026596.1:4409527-4434527 GCA_964020085.1 Micromussa lordhowensis | reverse complement strand
CATTTTTTAGGGCAAAATATTTATCACAGTCTTCTCAATTCGAACGGCAAAGAAAAATAAAAAAGGGCGAGTTGCAAAATAATTCTCCGAATATTATCTTGCGAGCTTCCTTAAGGCTGGTTTTCACTAGCGACGGAGTCGGAGTCGGAGTCGTAATCAGAAGCGTAGAGTGATACGATCAAGTGAAAATCAAACCGACGGAGTCGGAAGCAGATCACTGATTCCGCTTATGACTCCGTCGCTTACGATCAAGTGAAAACTTGACTGTCGGAGTCGGAAGCGGAAGCGGAAGAATAAACCAATCACAACGCTCGATTCCGGGCCTTGTGATTTGTTGGTTCTTCCGCTTCTGCTTCCGACTCCGACAGTCCAGTTTTCACTAGATCGTAAGCGACGGAGTCGTAAACGGAATCGGAAGAAATGGAAACGTTCTGATTCTTCCGACTCCGATTCCGTCGAGCTTATGACTCCGCTTACGACTCCGATTTTCGGTTTTCACTAGGTCATAAGCACTCTTATGACTCCGACTACGACTCCGACTCAAACTCCGTCGCTAGTGAAAACCAGCCTTTACTGACACACCTCCCAGTGAGAGAATTCTTCAAGTCGAGAAATGCTCTCAGGACACTTAAACAGAGTAGTCCAGTGATTTTGTGGCTGAAGGAACGTTTATCGGAGGGTTTATTAGTAGTCGTCTTCAATTTGGTAGAAAGTACATTCGTTGGATACAGAAGAGTACCATAAACAGGTAAAGCAAAACATCATGCCTGTAAGATAAAAAAAGAAGTTGCTGGAATAAACAAGATATGTAACAAGCCTGTTTCTGGCCGGGCTTGAAACGGCGTCCCTCCGCATGTTAGGCGGACGTTGAAGGATTAATTCAAGGCACCGATGGGATTTGAACCCATGACCTCCTGTTTACTAGACAGGCGCTCTAACCAACTGAGCTACGGCGCCCTCCTTAAAGGCACAAGACAATACACTAAGGCAATGATAATGTGTTACACCCAAGTAGAATAGGGGGGGGGGGGGGGGGGCGGGGAGTTGCAAGATAACTCTGCGAATATTTTCTTGCGAGCTTCCTTAGAACACACCTCCCAGTGAGAGAATTCTTCAATGTGAGAAATGGTCTCAGGACACTGAAACAGAGTAGTCCAGTGATTTTGTGGCTGAAGAAGCGTTGATCGCAGGGTTTATTAGTAGTCGTCTTCAATTTGGTAGAAAATACATTCGTTGAATACAGAAGAGTACCATAAACAGGTAAAGCAAAACATTATGCCTGTAAGATAAAAAAAGAAGTTGCTTGAATAAAAAAAAAATGTAACAAGCCTGTTTCCGGCCGGGCTTGAACCGGCGTCCTTCCGCGTGTTAGGCGGACGTGATAACCACTACACTACGGAAACCACTAAAGAAGTCTGTTTTCATAAATGAAAAGCATTGGGATGCTGTTAAAATTTAAACAGGCTGACTGAATGACTGACTGACTGACTGACTGACTCACTGAATAAATAGCTGAATGCATGAATGATTAAATGAATGATGGAATGACTGACTTACTGAATGATTGGGATTTGAACCCATGACCTCCTGTTTACTAGACAGGTGCTCTAACCAACTGAGCTACTGCGCCCCCCTTTGAAGGTACAAGACAATACACTAAGGCAATGATAATGTGTTACACCCAAGTATAATAAGGGCGAGTTGCAAGATCATTCTCCGAATATTATCTTGCGAGCTTCCTTAGAACACACCTCCCAGTGTGAGAATTATTCAAGTCGTGGAATGCTCTCGGGACACTTAAACGGTCAGCGGTCATGATTGTGGTTGGGCGTGTTACTCGTAGCTCTGCATATTCCTAACGCTTTATTTTTGGTTAAATAAGGAGGTTTTTTCTATCAAATGTCCAACGGAACAGTTTATGCCTTTATGTATGTTGTTTGGAGATGTTATCAAGTCTGTGGAGGTAGATTTATCGACACTTTCTTCTCTTAACACGCGTCTGACCGTCCGCTATCTTGGAATGCAGGTGAAAGGATATTATGGATCAAGGATAACTCGTTATCCGAACTCAGTTGCTACCTTTAACCTTTTTCGTTTAATTACCAGTGGAGATATAAGCCTTAACCCAGGTCTTGATTGTACAGCTTCTTGTAATGGCCGCAAGAAACCGGCTTGGAAATTTCCCTGTGTTGTTTGCGAAAAACCAGTCCGATGTAATCAGAAGGGGATTCTATGCGACCGTTGCGACAAATGGTTTCACATCAAGTGTATCGATATGGATCTAGTTACCTACGTCGCTTTGAGTAGTTCTCAGGGTCAGTGGTTTTGTGGAGGTAACAATTGCGGACTACCATTTAAGTTCTCAAACTCCTTCTTTGAGTCATCCACTTGGTCGGATTTCTCATGGAGCGCATTCACAGCTAATGACAACTCATATGATTTGCGCATGTCGAATAATCGTTTGTCATCATCTACCAATAACCTTCCAAAATGTCTGCTTTTAAACGTCCGTAGTAACAGGAACAAGATTGATGAATCCCAAGCCCAAGCCCTCATTGCTTTGACTGAAACTTGGTTGGATGTTAATTTTGAAGATAAAGAGCTCGGTCTCGAGGGATACAACATTTTCCGGAAAGACAGGCAAGGAAAACGTGGCGGTGGAGTACTGATGGCGATTAAGGGCCCAGTTATATGGTCTCGGGTACCCGAGACAACCCTCCCCCCGAGCTACCCTGGCCGAGGTAACATTTAGCTTGTTTCTTTCTAAAATTCAACCAGCCGTTTCCATTAGGATCGCCAACTCGTCTCCGGGGGGCGAGACAACTCGGGTGGGCGAGTTGTCTCACCTCGGCAGGTAGGGTAACCCTGGCAAGCGGGACAACTTTTCTACATATAAACGCTTTGGCTTGCCTGACCGGGGCATATCTCGGCGTGGCGAATGTCACGTAATGCTTAGATTTAGGATTTATAGCAGAAATTCGTATTAAAGAAGTAAAAATTAACTCGGCAAAACCCACTCTGATCGAATGACCGAGAAAAACCCAAAGAAAGAGGGATATTTGCACATTTGATTATTCAGTAAGGTTTATGAATAATCATGCTGGGTTAACTTTGACTCGGCCAACTGGAACTATGTTTTCACATATAAACGCTCGATAAAGTTACCTCAGGGGAAGGGTTGTCTCGGGTACCCGAGACCATACAACTGGGCCCTAAATCTTGTTTTTCATGTACACGGAGAGTTGACTTAGAAGTTGATGCCGAAATGTTGGTTTGTGAGTTAGGCACTGGAGGACGTCATTGTTTAATTTTCTACGTTTTCTACAGACCACCCCAGTCCTGTGAGGACTTCTTGGTTTGTTTTGAATCATTTTTGGATAAATTTGCAGCCACTGGTGTATCAAACTTGATCATCACTGGGGATTTTAATTTCCCACATGTCAATTGGTCTACTGGTTCACCGATCATAACAGATAACTTAACTGAGTCTTTTTGTAACATTTTGGATGATCATTTTCTTATGCAAATGAACATTCGTGTCACTCGTATGTCCAGTTCATCATCTATTACTGGGAACATTTTGGATCTTGTATTCACCAACTTTGAATCTGTTGTTGAAGATGTAGTTGTATTTCCACATGCTTTTGAGTCGGACCATTTTCCGATTACTTTTACACTTAAAAGAAAATTTCATCGCCAAAAGAACGTGAAAAGAATGGTTTACAGTTACAATAATGCGGATCTTGAGGGCCTGCGTGAAACGTGGAATCGTATTCCCTGGGCCATTTGTGATCTCTTCAAGTCACCTAAATGACAGTGTAATTAAATTTTAGGACCTGTTATTGTCTGCTATCGCTGAACATGTTCCACTTATAACACTCAGAGGTCCGTTCGAGACCACCGTGGATAACCTCTGAAGTAATGTAGTTGGTCAGGAAGAAAAAAGCCTTGTGGAAACCGTTTGAAGTATAAAAATGCTCCAGAACTTTTCTGTCGATTTAAGCAACTGAGGAAAGGTTTATCTCAAACCGTAGTAAAACCAAAATCAAAACCAAAGTAATTGCCTGATTACTTTCGACACTCAATTGAAAACCGCTTTTTTCACAAATAGAGTAATTCCATATTATTCAAAGGTTAGCTCATATCTATCATCGCTCACTGAGATAATCCATGAGTTTGCTCATAGGATACTTTTACTGGGTTTGAAATTAACGGTTTTGGGATTTTTTTAGGGTATGAAGGTTCTAGTGGAAATTTATCGCGTAGAAATTATTCTATACTACCTTTTGTAGTGTCAGTAACACGCTGTAGATACGGGAAAGGGATAACGCTTCTATCAAAAATTCATGATTTATAAAATAGTAAGAGCTTGACCTCTGGGCATAACCTCCTCGTCTAAAACTTTCCTGAATACCTTTCCTGGCAACGTCCTCAAACAGACTGTACTTTCTCAGTGCTAGTAGAGATGAATCTCAGAACGTTTTAATATTTACAGGGCAGTAAAAACACCAAAGTAAGTTTTAAGCTTGTGTTTGTCTTGATACAGGTTTTGCATTTGTCATAGAGCGGTTTTCAATTGAGTGTCGAAGTAATCAGACAATTACTTTCCTTTTGGTTCTACTACTGCATGAGATTGGCTGAGTAGTCTAATTGGTAATTAATTGGATTGGTTTTAGTTTTACTAAACTCAATTGAAAACCGCTCTGTGTTTAATGAATTTAAGGAGGTTGGCAACAGTTTAGAGTAATTTTCTTACAGCTATACTTTGAAGGATGAATAACACCACTATCTTACAAGTGATGCTACAAAAATGGTATCATACAAACCCCCAATCATTGGTAAACAATTTGCAATCATCTTTTTTACATAACAGGTTACCATAGCAACAATATGACCTGCTAAAAACACTCTTAATGTTGAAGCTACTCCTCAACATATCGTTTATGATAGTCCGTTCCGCGGTTCCAATTTTTTCTATGGAGATTACGTAGACCACATTACTTATGGCTGTTTTCGTTTTGTTTACGGTTGTTTTGCTCTTCTCAATCGCAAATGGAGAAAACGCTCGTGTATAGAACGCTTAGTTGTGATTTATTTTGCTTATACCGTCTTTCATCATATGGTAAGTTTTTGAATAGTTTCTGTTTCCAGTTTCGTTTCACTAGGTAATATTTTTCATGTTTCTCAGGTTTTTACGGCTTGCCAAAGGTAGTAAGAAAGATGAAAGCTGGTCGCCATTGGTTGTTGTGACAATGTCCAACGATTCTTTAAGCTGTCATTAAACTCGTTGTGATGTTGAAAGCTGTTTGTGATATCGACGCCTATAGCTAATCGCCGCTTTATATGTCCGGCCCAGACATGTAAAAACCATATGACTTATCGTCTCTTTCTTTGGGATTTGTGCTTGTTTACAAACTTAACTAGAATCGCCGATTCATCAAAAGAAACCGCCGTTGTTCAAGATTTGCCTTGTGATGTCGCAGAGTGGAATTCTCTACGAAAGGTTAGAGTCGCTGGATAGATCTCTCCGGGGGTGTTTGTCAACCATCAGCAAGGTGTGTAACGCACTAGATGAAACTGTGAAGGATTTTGGAAACGTTGTAAAGGTACGAACTCAACAAAAACAACTCAATACCGCTTGGGAGCAGTACTGTGCATGCTGTGACAAATATAATGATCTGCTTGACACTTCCTGTGAAAAATATCAGAGTGACCGTGATTCTCAACGCGTAAGGTACAAGTTTACAATGATAAGATTGAGCAAATTATTCTTGAATAAGTTGCACAATAGCCAAGTGTCTAAAGAAATAATGGAGAAAGAGAAACATTCCCAGCCGGAATCAGTGAAATCCAAAAAGAGTTATGCCTCAAGATTGTGTGTGTCCAGTTCGAAAGCTCCTGAAGCTAAAGTCCAAGCTGCAAAGGCAGCATTGATGCAACAACAAGCTGAAGAAAGAAGTAGAAGGGCAGTTGAGCTGGAGGTGAAAAGAGTTGAGGTGGAGATAAAACGAACGCAATTGGATCTGCAACATAGACTGGAACTAACCAAATTGGAGGCCGAAAAGGAAGTTGTGGCCGCAAGAGATCAGGCAGAACTAGCCAAACTAGAGGCCTTTCTTGCAGAAAAGAAAAGAAAATGTCTGATTTGAACAATGAAAAAGAGGGTATTAAGTGGTCTCCCAAAGTAGAAGAATTTCATTCAAGGGACGAACTGGTGCAAAATCTTGGAGTGCCAGTCGCGTCTTTGCCTTCAGTAATTTTTAGTAGCTTTACTCCTGCACCTGTGTCAGTTATGAACCTGCCTCTTACGTCTACACCTGCAGTAGAAAACGTTGCAGCCACTACCTCCATACATGCTACTAGAGTAATCTCTTTTAGTGATCCACCTGTGGTTCCAAAATTGCAACTTAAGCCAGCCGTTCATGCAAGTAATATGCCCAAGCCTGTCAAAGGTGATTGCCAAAAGAAATCACAACCGTTGACTTTTGTAAGCTCTATCAATACGCCGTCTACGGTCACGCCCAATGTGCCTGGTGCAACTGTGAATGAAAGCCTTGCAGCCATTATGTCCTCGCTGGAAAGGATAAGTGCTTCTCATGATCTCCCTCATGTGCGAGTCCAGACGTTTGATGGATCACCTAAACAATACTCTTCCTTTCGCCAGAGGTTCGAACAACTGGTTCAGGCAAAACCAGTTGATGATGCTGTCAAAATTACTCGCCTATTAAAATTTCTGCGCTTCTTGCAGTTCAGCGATACGAGAAATTGCCAGGTGATTTGGCAAAGGCTATTGAATTAAGATTCAGTCGAGCCGAGGATCAGAAGAAGATTGCTCTTCTGAAGACCACTTTGTATGCTAGAAGGCAACGGCAGTTGATGTAGCAGACTATGAATTCAGCTCGGCTCGGCAAGAGCACACCGTTTGAATCCAAGTCGCGCTACTGCCATGCGGCACGGCAACGCCTGGCGTGCTGAACTTATTAAACTGAGTAGTTTCAAACGTCTTGCTACCGCCGTGCTTAAGTCAAACTTAATTCTTGAATTAAGTTCGGCACAGCAGTAACACGACGTTTGGGATAGGGCTTATACTTGTTATGACCTTTTCCACACGCACATCGCATACTCGTTACTGTGACCTTGGTCAAAGAAAGGAAAATCCGGACCGCGCTCAGAACCAATCAGATTGCAGGATTCGTTATCGTGCCCTCATAGAAATTTGCACTTGACGTCATCGAATTCTCAAATCAAAAACTAAAGAACCACTAAAGGTTTTATCCTCATCAGGCATAAGAGGTAATAAATTTACACCTGTTTACAACTTTCTAGCTCAAAATAGCATCCTTCGTTTGGAAACTATCGCATTTCGAAGTTACGGCGGTGCGTGACATAACGCGAAGATCGCGTTTGTCGAAAAATATCCACTTATCTCGTGATTTTTAGCCACTTTAGGAGTTCAAGTATCAGGAAAAGTGCTTTTGTAACTATTTTTTGGTTCGGTTCAGGTAATCAGTCGACTAGATAGCCTGTTTACTGGCCGCCATGTTGCAGGACTAAAGAGGTCCTCCAACATGGCGCCTCCATACTAGGCTCTTTGTGCGGAACATTTCGACGAATATCTCAACTTTGGGACAACGCACACACCTTAAACTTGGAGAACTGCCTTCTTTATTTATCGTCTACAATATCACAATTTTTTTACTTTATCCGATGCATGGTTTTTGATTTTATTTGCGTTAGATAATTATTATTTGGTTTTATCAGTTTCGTTTCCCAGTTTCTGATATGAGGACAGAATTATTTTCATCAGATGCAGTGCAACGAATGATTAAAATCTTACTGCTAAAGATAGATTTGTAACGCTACTGCGCATGCAGCTAAGCGGTTGATACACTCGGAAAAAAATGCCTTTTCGCCATAGCTACGTTATCTTCCTTGATGTTTAATATCATATCTTATTGTGTAGCTTTCTTTTCATTATTGCTTGACTGTGTTTTTTTTGTCTCTTGGTGTTGTTTTTAAAGTTTTACCTGTACACTGTTTGAGATTTTAAAGTTTTCAAATGGACTATTACCACCATATTTCCTTATGTTTATAAACAATGATGCAAAGATGATTGCTTTATTTTTCCGCCTTCTCTATATACCGGGTCCCATGGTGTGATGGTTTGCACTCTGGACTTTGAATCCAGCGATCCGTGTTCAAATCTTGGTGGGACCTCTTACGATTTATTTTCGTTTGATAATAAACCTATTTTTTTGTATTACGATTAGCGGTTATGAATAAATTTGCTAACTAATATCATTGCAAAACACAAAACACGCCCTTCTGTGGGAGAATATAAGTTCCATCCGGCTTTAGAGTAAGCTCAACTGAAGAATATGTTCATACTTGTCCCTTATTAAAAGCTAAACCAATAAAAACCAATTTCTACTTAAACCAGTATTTTGTTTTAGCGCCTGCTGACATTGTTGGTTTGTAATTTATTTGTAAGGCAAGTTGACCACTGAAGAGGGTAGTTCTCTGACGGATAAAACTGGACAGGAAAATAAAGTATTAGTCAACCCCGCGTCGGTGGTATAGTGGTGAGCATAGCTGCCTTCCAAGCAGTTGACCCGGGTTCGATTCCCGGCCGACGCAGATAATTTTTTTGCGTCCAAGCATGCAAAAGCGGAAAAAACTGACTTCTTTAAGTCCTTGAAAACTACTGTGAAGAGAAAACAGAGCAGCAAGTCCGAGTGTTTTCGTTGGATTTCTCGTTTGGTTTCCAAGGACAGAATTATATTCATCAGATGCAGCACAACGAATGATTAAAATGTTACTGCTAAGCGGTTGGCACACTCGGAGAAATGCTAATTCGTTATAGCTAAGTAATCTTCCTTGATTTTTAATACCATTTCTTACTGTGTATTTTTGTTTTCGTTATTGCTTGTGTTTTTGTTTTTGTCTCTTAGTGTTGTTTTTGAATTATTTTAATGCTAATTCAGCGAGTTGAGATCAAATCTCGGTTGGACCTCACAGGATTTCTTTTTGCTCTATAGCTTATCGCGAAATAAACTGATTTTTTATTTATTACGATTAGCGCTAATGAATAAATATCATTTCAAAACACACCTTCTGTATGAGAATATAAGTTATATCGTTCAAGTAAGCTAAACTGAAGAATATGCTCATACTTGTCTCTTATTAAAAGCAAAACCAACAAAAAACAATTTCTACTTCAACCAGTATTTTGTTTAAGAGCCTGGTGATAGTGTTTGTTTGTAATTTATTTGTAAGGCAAGTTGACCACTGAAGAGGGTAGTTCTCTGACGCATCAAAGTGACAGAAAAGTGAAGTATTAGCCAACCCCGCGTCGGTGGTATAGTGGTGAGCATAGCTGCCTTCCAAGCAGTTGACCCGGGTTCGATTCCCCGCCAAAGCAGATCATTTCAGTTTTTGGATCTTTCTGCAGGTACCGGAGCACAGATTACGTAAGCTTACGTAAAACAAAAGAAATAAAAGACAGGAAACAAAACAACTCCAAATAAAGACTAATCCCAAGTGACCCAAAATACAAAGCTTTCCGGTACCTGTAGATGTATCCATTTTTTTGCGTCCAGGCATGCAAAAGTGGAAAAACTGACTTTTTTAAGTCCTTGAAAACAACAGTGAAGAGAAAACAGAGCAGCAAGTCCGGGTGTTTTCGGTGAATTTCTCGTTTATTTTTTTTCAAAGGACAGAATTATTTTCATCAGATGCAGCACAACGAATGATTAAAATGTTACTGCTAAGCGGTTGGCACACTCGGAAAAATGCTAATTCGTTATAGCTAAGTTATCTTCCTTGATTTTTAATACCATTTCTTACTGTGTATTTTTGTTTTCGTTATTGCTTGTGTTTTTGTTTTTGTCTCTTGGTGTTGTTTTTTAATTATTTTAATGCTAATTCAGCGAGTTGAGATCAAATCTCGGTTGGACGTCACAGGATTTCTTTTTGCTCTATAACTTATCGCGAAATAAACTGATTTTTTATTTATTACGATTAGCGCTAATGAATAAATATCATTTCAAAACACACCTTCTGTAGGAGAATATAAGTTATATCGTTCAAGTAAGCTAAACTGAAGAATATGCTCATACTTGTCTCTTATTAAAAGCAAAACCAACAAAAAACAATTTCTACTTCAACCAGTATTTTGTTTAAGAGCTTGCTGATAGTGTTTGTTGGTAATTTATTTGTAAGGTAAGTTGACCACTGAAGAGGGTAATTCTCTGACGCATCAAAGTGACAGAAAAGTGAAGTATTAGCCAACCCCGCGTCGGTGGTATAGTGGTGAGCATAGCTGCCTTCCAAGCAGTTGACCCGGATTCGATTCCCGGCCGACGCAGATCATGTTTTTGCGTCCAAGCATGCAAAAGTGGAAAACAACTGTGAAGAGAAAACAGAGCAGCAAGTTCGGGTGTTTTCGGTGAATTTCTCGTTTTGTTTCCAAGGACAGAATTATTTTCATTAGATGCAGCACAACGAATGATTAAAATGTTACTGCTAAAGATAGGTTTGTAACGCTACTGCGCATGCAGCTAAGCGGTTGATACACTCGGAAAAAAATGCTTATTCGCCATAGTTACGTTATCTTCATTGATGTTTAATATCATATCTTGTTGTGTAGCTTGTTTTTTCATTATTGCTTGTGTTTTTGTTGTTGTCTCTTGGTGTTGTTTTTGAAGTTTTACCTGTACACTGTTTGAGATTTTAAAGTTTTCAAATGGGCTATTACCACCATATTTTCTTGTGTTTATACAAAGATGATTCTTTTATTTTTTCCGCCTTCTCTATATACCGGGTCCCATGGTGTAATGGTTAGCACTCTGGACTTTGAATCCAGCGATCCGAGTTCAAATCTCGGTGGGACCTCATAGGATTTGTTTTTGCTTCATAATAAACCGATTTTTTTATAGTACGATTAGCGGTTTTGAATAACTTTGATAACTAATATCATTTCAAAGCACAAAACACACCCTTTTGTAGGAGAATATAAGTTATATGTTTAGAGCAAGCTCATTCAAGGCGTGTTGATATGAGAGTATGTAAACACGGTTGTGACGTGTTAGATTATTTTATAAAAGCAATACAGCACTTTTTCCGTGTTTATATAGCCTCATCTAAACACTCGAAAGGTTGGGAGAATTCTCGAAAGTTATGCAAAATACGTCTCGGGTTTGCATAACTGTCTCGAATTCTCCCAACCCTCCACGTGTTTATATGAGGCTATATAAACACGGCTATATAAACACGGAAAAAAAGTGCGCTATTGCTTAAACTGAAACGAAAGTGGAAAACACTCTATTGGTCCCTGGGAAAGCTATGACGACGTTTGTCATAAATTTGAAAAAAGGCCTATAAAATGTACTTCAAGTGAAGATATTCCAACGGTCACACAGTCACTGCAGTGGAAAGAACTGAGATCACAAAATGGCCAAATAGGCAACACGAAAACGAAAAACCGACGTTTTCGTTTCCGGTTTGAATACGTTTTCGAAAAGCTCCATTTTCGTGAGGGATTAGTGTTGACGATAGGCCTAGTCGTAGAAACAAAGCTGCGTTTTTAAAATTATCCATTGTAGTGTCGACGCTGCAGCCTTAGACGTCTTTTGTATGGTTTGTTCTGCTTTCCTCTGACCCACGGCAGGTGCAAAGATAACGTGATAGGCAAAGACTGTGACAGCTGTAAGGCCTTTCACTTTAATCTTCAAATAAATAACCCGTTGAGTTGTTAGGCATGTGACTGCTACACCAATGGAACTGTGGGAACGATCAAGAGATGTCATGAGTCGAGTGGACAGTGTTTATGTAAGAGAGTCATGTAACAGGCCGACAATATAAACGGTCTCAAGAAGGCTCCTACAGTTTAAAAGGCTAGAACGTGTTTGGATGTCAACGTGACAGTATACAATGCTAAGTTTCCGAGAAAAGATTTATTAGGCTTTATTACCAAGGTAATCCCTCTCAAGTTGTTGTATTAGAAATGGTATCTAGTGCTCATGGCAATAATGTTACCACGCGAGTTCCATAAATGTTTTTGTGGATAATGAAAATAAGTCGCTTGGGCTGTCCACGTGATTAAAAT
The DNA here is from genome assembly GCA_964020085.1 of Micromussa lordhowensis. Taxonomy (NCBI): domain Eukaryota; kingdom Metazoa; phylum Cnidaria; class Anthozoa; order Scleractinia; family Lobophylliidae; genus Micromussa; species Micromussa lordhowensis. The sequence goes on along the minus strand of OZ026596.1, from coordinate 4,422,421 downwards.
TCGCATCACAGGATTGGCTACTTCGAGCCCCTTCTTGGATGGCTGAAGATGAGAGTGATCGCATGATATAAAAATAACTTTAGGATTAACTGAAGGCCTGTATGGGGGATTAAATCTCTCACCTTTCATACTTTCATAACAATAACTAGTAACGCTATTTGTTGGTCTAAGATCAAAATAACAGCGATCATTAGAAATTACCTTAAACGTTAACGAAAAGAGGGTAATTAAAAATCAGAAAAAAATGTTTTTTTACATTGACGTAGTAGTCGTGGCCGAGTGGTTAAGGCAAAGGACTAGAAATCCATTGGGGTCTCCCGCGCAGGTATGAATCCGGTCGACTACGAAGAGCTGTTCTCTTCTTTTTCGGCTCTGACCGCAGCCAAATAATACCTTTGAACCTCCGGGAGGATAAAGAGCCTGAAGCAAGGCAATGCGTTTCATTTAGTAACATAAAAAATTATTTTAAAAAGAAATGAAAAAAGGGGTACCTGCCAAAAACTTTATTTTTTTCCTCTCAGACATCTATGCGTTTATAAGGTCAACCTCGTACGCAAGACATTACCCTTGCTTGATTTTGCCGATCGATATTTTTGTTGCACGCGTTCTCCCGCGCTTGTTGCCGGTTGCATGGTTTTTCTTTAATTTGATTTCTGGAAAGTATTTAAAAAGAAGCAGTAAAACGTTGTCAGATAGTAGTAGGGAAAGGCCGGTTCTCCAACAGGGACACAGGGACACTGTGACGTCACAATATCCTAAGGGGTTGACGTCATAAAAAATGATGACATCATAATCTAAAACTAGAATAGTGACATCATCGGGATGGAGGGGTGTGTAGGGTGTCATTGGAAGTATTACATCATAATGTTAAAATGGGTAGAATGATGTCATAGAATTATTTTTAGTACCAGAGGTCATATGATTTTTTCATTATAAATACATTGGAACCTCAAAGGTATGCTTAGCATTTTATTCTTGTCACAAACTCCAGTAAATAATATTTTTGAGCGGAACAAACATGCAAGTCGAATCCACATCTTAACCTATGTTTACCGTGAATGAAGCTAATGAGGACACAATTAGTGCGTTTGAAGAAACTGATGCTGCGGTGGATTTGAGAATCAAGAACAGCGTATGTCTCGTCATAGACTTAGAGGGATTCTTTGTGCAAAAGAAATTTCAAGTGCGTGAAATGGGGTATTACTCTTGGGATGAACACTTTGACCGCCATGCTTTCTTCCAGCCAGCAGCACTTAAAAACTTGTCTCACAAGGATAAAAAGACGGTGAACTTTGCAAAACATAACATACACGGACTCACTTATCAGCCCCGTTACCAAGAGAGAGCATATGAGCATGATGAAGTAGATATTGTCTTACTGCGATTGTACAACCAATACAAGACGGAGGAAAGAACTGTGGTGGCTTGATTGCACGGAACAAAATTAAACAGTTCATTTAGTCAATCCAAATTCGCCTTTGTGAATTTGTAAACTTTCTTACGAGATGGATATTTAGAAGATGATATATTAACTTCAAAAACAATGGAGTTGTGATCGGAGAAAGGTTCGCCAACTTGTAGATGAGATTTCTTATCAACCCCTTGTTTGTTGTTATCACTAGATCTAAGATATTTCTTTTCACGAGTAGACTCCAGCACTTGTTGCGACATAAAATGATCCATTAATGCTCACAACCCATGAGAACCAGAAACACAGGCAACAATAAATGTGGGGAAAGGGGTTGGGAATGAAATACTCCAACAGGCCAGTATCACTAACAGAATACTAGTCTAGCTAGGTAAGATGGGAGGGGTCACAACCCCCCTCACCCCCTTTCTCTCTAGGGGTGCAGGTCACGACAATTTATCTCTTTGAGACATAAATTGGTCTGTAGAATATCCATTAGTTTGCAATTTAGGCCAGATTCACGGAGAAGAGAGTTAGTAGTCCAATCGATATCCCGGAGGTTAAAATCGCCGACTAATACAATCTCAGCAGAGTCGTTAAACTCACCCAGAGAGGCACTCAAGTCGACAAGAGGCTCAATTGAGTTATTTGGCGGCCGGTAGAAAACTCCAAAGGTAAATGATTTGTTTTTCCCATACAAAATACCTACTAACACCTACCTACTAACTAACTACTAACACCTACCTACTAACAAAGTACTAGTAACAAGCTACCTCCTAACTAAAAGACTAGTAGTGTTTTTTTTTTAAATGACAACGTTTTCAGACCTCTTCAGTATTCAGTTCATTATCTTTAGTTTCGCTGTTACTAAATTTCTTTATTCGCACATGGAATTCCTTTGTTTATTTTTCTTCTAAATAATCATTCTTTGCATTTAAACGAGCCACCCGCTCTCCACATCGCTTCCGTAGATTACAGCTCAGACTTTTGACCGGGTTTTGATTCCTCTTACTTAACTTTGATTTGTCAAGTTAATCGTCGCCGGGTGGCTAAGACTATGGACTAGAAATTCCTTGGGGTCACCCCGCGCATGTTCGAATCCTGCCGACTACGTTGAATAGTAGTTTTTCTTTTATTCTTGTGTGAATTGAAATAAAATAGCTACAGGTCTGCTTGCTTTATTGAAAGTCAACAATTTACATGTAAATTATGAATTTTACTAGGCGTGAATGCAAAAGACATCATAATTTTGACCACTGATCTGACTGTGTTTAGAAATGATTATGTTGTCAAAGATTTTCATTTTTTGGCGAGATTCTGAGAGTAATGGTGATTACAGTAAGCTTTAGTTTGCTTGTTTGCCATATCAACAGTTAAAGACAATTCTGGCTCATACAGTTCTGACTGACGTAAAAAGTAACTCCTTCCTAGCTGATGTCCGGAAATTACAAGCAAAAACTGTTCGTAAGAGTGAAAAAGATAAAAAAAAAATAGCAGAGCGCGGTTTTGATCCTCGGACCTCTGGGTTATGGGCCCAGCACGATTCCACTGCACCACTCTGCTGCAGACACTCGACTTTGTAATAAATCAAGGATTTAAAGCCATCCAGCTATTAGAAGTGGTGCGTCAATACCTTGAAGTAAACATTTTTCGAGAAATAAAATAAAGAAAAAAATCATTTGATTAAACACTTTTCACTGGCGGCTGTTATGACAACGCTTTAAACAGTTAAACTTAACATCAAATTCAAGTTGTTCCACTTTGTCGAAATAATCACTTGTGGTATTACAAAAAAGCATCATGAATTCGGCCTCAGAACCTTGAAGCAAAACAAAGAGAATCCAGTAGTTCAATCGCAGCCTTCGTTACGGACAGTTTGAATGCTTTTGCTTCCGTTTGTTGAACATGTCAAGGTAGTCGTGGCCGAGTGGTTAAGGCGATGAACCCAGCTAGAGATCAGGAAATCCATTGGGGTCTCCCCGCACAGGTTCGAATCCTGCCGACTACGAAGAAAGGGTGTCCTTTTTTGACTTTGCACAGAGAATGTTTTTGATTATTTTGGGAATAAACAAGTCCGAATGCATTATACCTTTGAACATCCGACAAGAGTGGGATGACCGACAAGAGTGGGATGACCTGAAGCACGATAGCGTCCTTCATTTTTCTGCAAAAATCAACTGAAGGTTTATTTTCATAAGACTTAAAAATCAAAATGAAAAAAGCATATCGTGTCAAAACCTTGTTTTTTTTTCATTCTTGGAAACCAAAATTCTTCAGAAGGCGATCCTTGAACCCAGGACATGATTACTCTCGCTTAATTGCTGATCGATATTTTTGCTGCGCGAGTTCTCCCTCGCCTGGCGCCAATATCATTTTGCATGATTTTCCTTTAATTTGATTGGTGCAAGGGAAGTAAAAATAGGAAGTACAAGGCCTTTAAACATTGTTTTAGGACAAAAAAATACTAGCAGAGCGAGGTTTTGATCCTCGGACCTCTGGGTTATGGGCCCAGCACGCTTCCACTGCGCCACTCTGCTGCTGACGAGCAATGTCTTGAAACGTATAACTGTGCACTTGACTGTGCCGCGTTCCAACGGTATCCATTCATTACATGTAATTTTCCATCTTATCTGAATAAAAAGCGAAAACTTTGTTTTAATTCGAACGAAAAAAGAAAAAGAAAGTCACTTTCGATTCATGACCTTCTGGGAGATTCAAAAAATGGAATTTATGAACAAAGTTGGTTTAACATCACGACCATACAAAATAAAAACAATATTTAAGAGAGCGAGGTTTTGATCCTCGGACCTCTAGATCTGGGTTATGGGCCCAGCACGCTTCCACTGCGCCACTCTGCTGCTGTCGGATAACACTCCTCCTTCACGCTGTGTTGGTTAAAGTGCCCATACCGTCAAATTTTTTATTTTCTTATCTGATTCTGTATATCACCCAATGGACTTCTGAGAAAGAAAAATTCGATTTCGATAAAATGCAATATTTTTTAGCAGTTTTAAAATCGTTCAAATTTGTCGCCACTTTGGTCCACCATTCTTACCGGTCCTCCCTTCGTTTTGAATGAATTGTGACGTAGATTAAAGAACACGTGACTTCAGGTTTGACTCATCTCGCTTGTTCTCTGTAAATGTAAGTTAGTAGCTCATACAAAATACTGAAAAAAAAAGCATTTTGCATGGACTACGAGGCTAAATTTACAGAGGTAAAACAAGTGAGAAAAGTCAAGCCTGAACTCAAACGTTCTTGAATCTACGTCACAATTCTGAGGATGTCGATGCTGTGATCAGCGGCACGGGTCCACCGCAAGAAAATAGGATTTTCAGGTTTTCAAGACTTCATAAAAAAAATCGCTTTATATCCAAATCGAAAACTTTTTTCGCAGAAGTTCATTGCATGAAACATAGAGTCAGATGGGAAAATCAAAATTTTGATGATATGGGTACTTAAAAAAATGTCTGTGTAAACGCGTCTTTTGTTCTTTTGATCTGGACCGAGTTGTCAAGGTAGTCGTGGCCGAGTGGTTAAGGCGATGGACTTGAAATCCATTGGGATCTCCCCGCGCAGGTTCGAATCCTGCCGACTACGTCTGATACATATAATCATAGTTTTTTAGTTTTGAATCTTATCTTCACTTCTTACAATATATGCCTTTCGGTGAATTATTTTGAGCCGGGTTGTTCGAAAGCCGGTTAACGCTAACCCAGGATTAAAAGTTAACTGACGTATCAATTTTTCTTGTTTAAAAATGTTTTTCACTGTTTATGTTTTGGGTAATTGCATATTTAAAATCAAAATTCTCGCTAACCCTGGGTTAGCTTAACCGGGCTTTGAACAACCCGGCCTTGTTCTATACAAAGTTTCTAATAAAATGAATTGTTAAAGCATGTATTTGTTACAGTGGGTATTTCTTAACCTTGAATCTGTTTATTTTTTGCACAAAACTTATAATTTCTCAGTTATCTCAAGAAGAAAAGCTCAAGGAAAAAAGGTCACATTATCTCTACTGAGAAATCTCCATTGGAATTCCAAAGACTTCCTTTGAATATAATTTACAAGATATGACTGCGGGGAAAAAAAAATGTTCGCATAGCAAGGTTCTGATATTCGGACCTCTGGGTTATTGGACAAACACGCTTCCACAGCGCCACTCTGCTGCTGAAGAACAAGTATGGTTTTACAACCGTCTTTTATCGGTTGCTGTTGCTAAACTGCTTCATATGTCAAATGGACTGAATTACTTTGTTCACTAAATACTCATGTTTTGTATTTTTATTTCTCAGCATCACATTCATAAAGTAAATTAAAGTAAATTACGAGGAGGACTTTGGATTTGTGTTTGAAAAAACCTCGGGCAGGGAAATCACATGGTTATAATTACTACATCGTTTTCGAAAAACTCCGTTTTTTAAAATCACGAATAATGTTTTCAAAGTTTCGGTTTGAAGAGCGTTTTCGACAAACTCTGTGAATGAATTAGTATGAATATCAGGCCTTAGTATGAATATCAGGCCTAACCGTAGAAATATAACTGCGTTTTCAAATTGAATTCCTATGGCGCAGTGTGGACGGTGCCTCTGAAATAATTTTAAGGCGCTCTCCTTGAAGGTACAAGACAATACACTAAGGCAATGATAATGTGTAAAATTTGTAACTAAAGGAACTAATGTTGGTGTCGACTGAAGGATTAAATTAAGGCACCGATGGGATTTGAACCCATGACCTTCTGTTTACTAGCTAGGCGCTCTAACCAACTGAGCTACGGCGCCTTCCTTCAAGGCACAAGACAATACACTAACGCAATGATAATGTGTTACACCCAAGTATAATAAGGGCGAGTTGCAAGATAATTCTCCGAATATTATCTTGCGAGCTTCCTTAGAACACACCTCCCAGTGAGAGAATTCTTCAAGACGAGAAATGCTCTCACGACACTGAAACAGAGTAGTCCAGTGATTTTGTGGCTGAAGGAACGTTTATCGGAGGGTTTATTAGTAGTCGTCTTCAATTTATGAATACAGAAGAGTACCATAAACAGGTAAAGCAAAACATCATGCCTGTAGGATAAAAAAGAAGTTGCTTGAATAAAAAACATATGTAACAAGCCTGTTTCCTGCCGGGCTTGAACCGGCGTCCTTCCGCGTGTTAGGCGGACGTGATAACCACTACACTACGGAAACCACTAAAGAAGTCTGTTCTCGTAAATGAAAAGCATTGGGAGGTTTGACTGAATGACTGCCTGACTGACTCATTGAATAAATAACTGAATGCATGAATGATTGAATGATTGATGGAATGACTGACTGACTGAATGATTGGGATTTGAACCCATGACCTCCTGTTTACGAGACAGGCGCTCTAACAAACTGGGCTACTGCGCCCTCCTTTGAAGGTACAAGACAAGACTTTAAGGCAATGATAATGAATATTATCTTGCAAGCTTCCTTAGAACACACCCCTCAGTGTGATAATTATTCAAGTCGTGAAATGCTCTCAGGAGGCTATCTGCCCAATGTGACGATGTAGAAATCAGAATTGATGACCAAATTATCAAGAGAGTCGTTCATACCAAATCCTTGGGTCTTACCATAGATGCTCACCTCTCTTGGAGTAAACACGTTGAAGAGATTTGTAAGAAAGTCTCTTCAGCTATAGGCGCCCTAAAACGTGTGCGGCCGTTTATATCCAAAGAAACTGCAATTCTAATTTATAACACCTTAATTATGCCTCATTTTGATTACTGCAGCCCCGTCTGGGACTGTTTGAGTGGTTACTTGAGTGATAAGCTCCAAAAAATACAGAATCGCGCAGCCAGAGTTATTACTAAATCACCCTTTGATGCGAGCTCAAACCACCTTCTGTCCACCCTCAGCTGGGAGAGGCTATCTCTTCGCCGAAAGAAACAAAAAGCCTTAATGATGTATAAAACCATGAATGACCTTGCTCCGGAATATCTACAAAGTCTTTTCTCTCAGCGTCACTTTGCTTACAGCTTAAGAAACTCTGAGGGAAGGCTGACTCTGTCCAAACCAAGCACCAATTATTTGAAACGAATCTTCTCTTACAGCGGGGCCATGCTATGGAATAACTTGCCCAAAAACTTAAAAAATGCTGCATCCGTTGAGCATTTTAAGCGAAATATTAAGAAGGTAGCTGATATATCGGATTCCCACACGGCAATCATGTAAAGCAGTTGTAATTAGTTTTAGTTTTTAACTTAAGCTTAACTGATGATTTTCCGTGTATAAATAAAGATTTACATACATACATACATACAGGACACTTAAACGGTCAGCGGTCATGATTGTGGTTGGGCGTGTTACTCGTAGCTCTGCATATTCCTAACGCTTTATTTTTGGTTAAATAAGGAGGTTTTTCTATCAAATGTCCAACGGAACAGTTTATGCCTGCATGTATGTTGTTTGGAGATGTTATCAAGTCTGTGGAGGTAGATTTATCGACACTTTCTTCTCTTAACACGCGTCTGACCGTCCGCTATCTTGGAATGCAGGTGAAAGGATATTATGGATCAAGGATAACTCGTTATCCGAACTCAGTTGCTACCTTTAACCTTATTCGTTTAATTACTAGTGGAGATATACTGAAGCCTTAACCCAGGTCTTGATTGTACAGCTTCTTGTAATGGCCGCAAGAAACCGGCTTGGAAATTTCCCTGTGTTGTTTGCGAAAAACCAGTCCGATGTAATCAGAAGGGGATTCTATGCGACCGTTGCGACAAATGGTTTCACATCAAGTGTATCGATATGTATCTAGTTACCTACGTCGCTTTGAGTAGTTTTCAGGATCAGTGGTTTTGTGGAGGTAACAATTGCGGACTACCATTTGACAGAATTCTCAAACTCCTTCTTTGAGTCATCCACTTCGTCGGATATCTCTTGGAGCGCATTCACAGCTAATGACAACTCATATGATTTGCCGAATAATCGTTTGCCATCATCTACCAATAACCTTCCAAAATGTCTGCTTTTCATAAGCGTCCGTAGTATCAGGAACAACATTGATGAATTCCAAGCCCTACTGTCGATGGACTCATTCGATGTCATTGCTTTCACTGAAACTTGGTTGGATGTTAATTTTGAAGATAAAGAGCTCGGTCTCGAGGGATACTGTTATAATCGAGAGAAGACGTTGCCTGAACGTATAGGCTTTAATCACCAAATCTCTGACTAACATGGCGGCCAACTACAACCTTAGAACTGCAGGCTCATGTATATAATGAAGTCTATTCACACTTCATGTACAATACAACGAATTATGCAACACTTCATATACAACAAAACGAATTATATGTCCTGCAACACACGCAGTGTTCAAGTGTCTAAATTAGCTGTCAATCACACCACAGGATACAACATTTTCCTGAAAGACAGTCAAGAAAAACGTGGCGGTGGAGTACCGATGGCGATTAAATCTTGTTTTTCATGTACAAGGAGAGTTGACTTAGAAGTTGATGCCGAAATGTTGGTTTGTGAGTTAGGCACTGGAGGACGTCATTGTTTAATTTTCTCCGTTTTCTACAGACCACCCCAGTCCGGTGAGGACTTCTTGGTTTGTTTTGAATCATTTTTGGATAAATTTGCAGCCACTGGTGTATCAAACTTGATCATCACTGGGGATTTTAATTTCCCACATATCAATTGGTCTACTGGTTCACCGATCATAACAGATAACTTAACTGAGTCTTTTTGTAACGTTTTGGATGATCAGTTTCTTACGCAAAAGAACTTTCATGTCACTCGTATGTCCAGTTCATCATCTATTACTGGGAACATTTTGGATCTTGTATTCACCAACTTTGAATCTCTTGTTGAAGATGTAGTTGTATTTCCACATGCTTTTGAGTCGGATCATTTTCCTATTACTTTTACACCTAAAAGAAAATTTCATCGCCAAAAGAACGTGAAAAGAGTGGTTTACAGTTACAAGAATGCGGATCTTGAGGGCCTGCGTGAAACGTTGAATCGTATTCCCTGGGAATTTGTGATCTCTTCAAGTGACCTAAATGACAGTGTAACTAAATTTCAGGACCTGTTATTGTCTGCTATCGCTGAGCATGTTCCTCTTATAACACTCAGAGGTCCGTTCGAGACCACCGTGGATAACCTCTGAAGTAATGAAGTTGGTCAGGAAGAAAAAAACCTTGTGGAAACGTTTGAAGTATAAAAATGCTCCAGAACTTTTCTGTCGATTTAAGCAACTGAGGAAAGGTTTATCTCAAACCGTAGTAAAACCAAAATCAAAACCGAAGTAATTGCCTGATTAATTTCGACAATCAATTAAAAACCGCTCTATTTTACAAATAGAGTAATTCCATATTATTCAAAGGTTAGCTCATATCTATCATCGCTCACTGAGATAATCCATGAGTTTGCTCATAGGGTACTTTTACTGGGTTTGAAATTAACGGTTTTGGGATTTTTTTAGGGTATGAAAGTTCTAGTGGAAATTTATCGCGTATAAATTATTCTATACTACCTTTTGTAGTGTCAGTAACACGCTGTAGGTACGTGAAAGGGTAACGCTTCTATCAAAAATTCATGATTTATAAAATAGTAAGAGCTTGACCTCTGGGCATAGCCTCCTCGTCTAAAACTTTCCTGAATACCTTTCCTGGCAACGTCCTCAAACAGACTGTACTTTCTCAGTGCTAGTAGAGATGAATCTCAGAACGTTTTAATATTTACAGGGCAGTAAAAACACCAAAGTAAGTTTTAAGCTTGTGTTTGTCTTGATACAGGTTTTGCATTTGTCATAGAGCGGTTTTCAATTGAGTGTCGAAAGTAATCAGACAATTACTTTCCTTTTGGTTCTACTACTGCATGAGATTGACTGAGTAGTCTAATTGGTAATTAATTGGATTGGTTTTGAAAACCGCTCTGTGTTTAATGAATTTAAGGAGGTTGGCAACAGTTTACAGTACTTTTCTAACAGCTATACTTTGAAGGATGAATAACACCACTATCTAACAAGTGATGCTACAAAAATGGTATCATACAAACCCCCAATCATTGGTAAACAATTTGCAATCATCTTTTTTACATAACAGGTTACCATAGCAACTATATGACCTGCTAAAAACACTCTTAATGTTGAGGCTACTCCTCAACATATCGTTTATGATAGTCCGTTCCGCGGTTCTAATTTTTTCTATGGAGATTACGTAGACCACATTACTTATGGCTGTTTTCGTTTTGTTTACGGTTGTTTTGCTCTTCTCAATCGCAAATGGAGAAAACGCTAGTGTATAGAACGCTTAGTTGTGATTTATTTTGCTTATACCGTCTTTCATCATATGGTAAGTTTTTGAATAGTTTCTGTTTCCAGTTTCGTTTCACTAGGTAATATTTTTCATGTTTCTCAGGTTTTTACGGCTTGCCAAAGGTAGTAAGAAAGATGAAAGCTGGTCGCCATTGGTTGTTGTGACAATGTCCAACGATTCCTTAAGCTGTCATTAAACTCGTTGTGATGTTGAAAGCTGTTTGTGATATCGACGCCTATAGCTAATCGCCGCTTTATATGTCCGGCCCAGACATGTAAAAACCATGTGACTTATCGTCTCTTTCTTTGGGATTTGTGCTTGTTTACGAACTTAACTGGAGAATCGCCGATTCATCAAAAGAAACCGCCGTTGTTCAAGATTTGCCTTGTGATGTCGCAGAGTGGAATTCTCTACGAAAGGTTAGAGTCGCTGGATAGATCTCTCCGGGGGTGTTTGTCAACCATCAGCAAGGTGTGTAACGCACTAGATGAAACTGTGAAGGATTTTGGAAACGTTGTAAAGGTACGAACTCAACAAAAACAACTCAATACCGCTTGGGAGCAGTACTGTGCATGCTGTGACAAATATAATGATCTGCTTGACACTTCCTGTGAAAAATATCAGAGTGACCGTGATACTCAACGCGTAAGGTACAAGTTTACAATGATAAGATTGAGCAAATTATTCTTGAATAAGTTGCACAATAGCCAAGTGTCTAAAGAAATAATGGAGAAAGAGAAACATTCCCAGCCGGAATCAGTGAAATCCAAAAAGAGTTATGCCTCAAGATTGAGTGTGTCCAGTTCGAAAGCTCGTGAAGCTAAAGTCCAAGACTGCAAAGGCAGCATTGATGCAACAACAAGCTGAAGAAAGAAGTAGAAGGGCAGTTGAGCTGGAGGTGAAAAGAGTTGAGGTGGAGATAAAACGAACGCAATTGGATCTGCAACATAGACTGGAACTAACCAAATTGGAGGCCGAAAAGGAAGTTGTGGCCGCAAGAGATCAGGCAGAACTAGCCAAACTAGAGGCCTTTCTGGCAGAAAAGAAAAGAAAATGTCTGATTTGACCAATGAAAAAGAGGATATTAAGTGGTCTCCCAAAGTAGAAGAATTTCATTCAAGGGACGAACTGGTGCAAAATCTTGGAGTGCCAGTCGCGTCTTTCCCTTCAGTAATTTTTAGTAGCTTTACTCCTGCACCTGTGTCAGTTATGAACCGCCTCTTACGTCTACACCTGCAGTAGAAAACGCGGCAGCCACTACCTCCATACATGCTACCAGAGAAATCTCTTTTAGTGATCCACCTGTGGTTCCAAAATTGCAACTTAAGCCAGCCGTTCATGCAAGTAATATGCCCAAGCCTGTCAAAGGTGATTGCCAAAAGAAATCACAACCGTTGACTTTTGTAAGCTCTATCAATACGCCGTCTACGGTCACGCCCAATGTGCTTGGTGCAACTGTGAATGAAAGCCTTGCAGCCATCATGTCCTCGATGGAAAGGATAAGTGCTTCTCATGATCTCCCTCATGTGCGAGTCCAGACGTTTGATGGATCACCTAAACAATACTCTTCCTTTCGCCAGAGGTTCGAACAACTGGTTCAGGCAAAACCAGTTGATGATGCTGTCAAAATGACTCGCCTATTAAAATTTCTGCGCTTCTTGCAGTTCAGCGATACGAGAAATTGCCAGGTGATTTGGCAAAGGCTATTGAATTAAGATTCAGTCGAGCCGAGGATCAGAAGAAGATTGCTCTTCTGAAGACCACTTTGTATGCTAGAAGGCAACGGCAGTTGATGTAGCAGACTATGAATTCAGCTCGGCTCGGCAAGAGCACACCGTTTGAATCCAAGTCGCGCTACTGCCATGCGGCACGGCAACGCCTGGCGTGCTGAACTTATTAAACTGAGTAGTTTCAAACGTCTTGCTACCGCCGTGCTTAAGTCAAACTTAATTCTTGAATTAAGTTCGGCACAGCAGTAACACGACGTTTGGGATAGGGCTTATACTTGTTATGACCTTTTCCACACGCACATCGCATACTCGTTACTGTGACCTTGGTCAAAGAAAGGAAAATCCGGACCGCGCTCAGAACCAATCAGATTGCAGGATTCGTTATCGTGCCCTCATAGAAATTTGCACTTGACGTCATCGAATTCTCAAATCAAAAACTAAAGAACCACTAAAGGTTTTATCCT
>OZ026596.1:4364527-4397027 GCA_964020085.1 Micromussa lordhowensis | reverse complement strand
TATCCATTGTAGTGTCGACGCTGCAGCCTTAGACGTCTTTTGTATGGTTTGTTCTGCTTTCCTCTGACCCACGGCAGGTGCAAAGATAACGTGATAGGCAAAGACTGTCACAGCTGTAAGGCCTTTCACTTTAATCTTCAAATAAATAACCCGTTGAGTTGTTAGGCATGTGACTGCTACACCAATGGAACTGTGGGAACGATCAAGAGATGTCATGAGTCGAGTGGACAGTGTTTATGTAAGAGTCATGTAACAGGCCGACAATATAAACGGTCTCAAGAAGGCTCCTACAGTTTAAAAGGCTAGAACGTGTTTGGATGTCAACGTGACAGTATACAATGCTAAGTTTCCGAGAAAAGATTTATTAGGCTTTATTACCAAGGTAATCCCTCTCAAGTTGTTTTATTAGAAATGGTATCTAGTGCTCATGGCAATAATGTTACCACGCGAGTTGCATAAATGTTTTTGTGGATAATGAAAGTAAGTCGCTTGGGCTGTCCACGTGATTAAAATTCGCATCACAGGATTGGCTACTTCGAGCCCCTTCTTGGATGGCTGAAGATGAGAGTGATCGCATGATGTAAAAAACAAACATTATGTTGAAGAACTGACATCATAATGTCCTTTTAGTGCGAGGCATTTCCTATTGTTCTACAGTCTGCGGGTTCAGGTTTCCTGACCAATCAGGAGAATGCACGTGTCTGAAGAGTAGCTAAGAGTTATGTCATCTGTTACACGCGGCCCTTCCTGCGTTGATCATCATCCTGTGAACAGCTACTCTAGAGTCGCTTAGTCGAAATTTTTTCAGGCAAATTCTCTCTATCTATATTTTACTAGTTATTGAGCTTGCTCTCTGTTTCTCTAATATTCTGCTTTGACATAACTGCCTTCCTTATTTTATGTTATCGAGGATAGTCATGGCTACACACGGCAGGCCTTCACCCCGCGTTTTAGTTCTGGGTCATTCCTTCATTCGGCGTTTACGTGATTTCATTGAACGCAACCCTGGGGATCTAGATTTAGCGTTTAAACTAGATGGATATTTAGAAGATGATATATTAACTTCAAAAACAATGGAGTTGTGATCGGAGAAAGGTTCGCCAACTTGTAGGTGAGATTTCTTATCAACCCCTTGTTTGTTGTTATCACTAGATCTAAGATATTTCTTTTCACGAGTAGACTCCAGCACTTGTTGCGACATAAAATGATCCATTAATGCTCACAACCCATGAGAAACAGAAACACAGGCAACAATAAATGTGGGGAAAGGGGTTGGGAATGAAGTACTCCAACAGGCCAGTATCACTAACAGAATACTAGTCTAGCTAGGTAAGATGGGAGGGGTCACAACCCCCCTCACCCCCTTTCTCTCTAGGGGTGCAGGTCACGACAATTTATCTCTTTGAGACATAAATTGGTCTGTAGAATATCCATTAGTTTGCAATTTAGGCCAGATTCACGGAGAAGAGAGTTAGTAGTCCAATCGATATCCCGGAGGTTAAAATCGCCGACTAATACAATCTCAGCAGAGTCGTTAAACTCACCCAGAGAGGCACTCAAGTCGACGAGAGGCTCAATTGAGTTATTTGGCGGCCGGTAGAAAACTCCAAAGGTAAATGATTTGTTTTTCCCATACAAAATACCTACTAACACCTATCTACTAACAAAGTACTAGTAACAAGCTACCTCCTAACTAAAAGACTAGTAGTGTTTTTTTTTTAAATGACAACGTTTTCAGACCTCTTCAGTATTCAGTTCATTATCTTTAGTTTCGCTGTTACTAAATTTCTTTATTCGCACATGGAATTCCTTTGTTTATTTTTCTTCTAAATAATCATTCTTTGCATTTAAACGAGCCACCCGCTCTCCACATCGCTTCCGTAGATTACAGCTCAGACTTTTGACCGGGTTTTGATTCCTCTTACTTAACTTTTATTTGCCAAGTTAATCGTCGCCGGGTGGCTAAGACTATGGACTAGAAATTCCTTGGGGTCACCCCGCGCATGTTCGAATCCAGCTGCCGACTACGTTGAATAGTAGTTTTTCTTTTATTCTTGTGTGAATTGAATTAAAATACCTACAGGTCTCCTTGCTTTCTTGAAAGTCAACAATTTACATGTAAATTATGAATTTTACTACGCGTGAATGCAAAAGACATCATAATTTTGACCACTGATCTGACTGTGTTTAGAAATGATTATGTTGTCAAAGATTTTCATTTTTTGGGGAGATTCTGAGAGTAATGGTGATTACAGTAAGCTTTAGTTTGCTTGTTTGCCATATCAACAGTTAAAGACAATTCTGGCTCATACAGTTCTGACTGACGTAAAAAGTAACTCCTTCCTAGCTGATGTCCGGAAATTACAAGCAAAAACTGTTCGTAAGAGTGAAAAAGATAAAAAAAAAAAATAGCAGAGCGCGGTTTTGATCCTCGGACCTCTGGGTTATGGGCCCAGCACGATTCCACTGCACCACTCTGCTGCAGACACTCGACTTTGTAATAAATCAAAGATTTAAAGCCATCCAGCTATTAGAAGTGGTGCGTCAATACCTTGAAGTAAACATTTTTCGAGAAATAAAATAAAGAAAAAAATAATTTGATTAAACACTTTTCACTGGCGGCTGTTATGACACCGCTTTAAACAGTTAAACTTAACATCAAATTCAAGTTGTTCCACTTTGTCGAAATAATCACTTCTGGTATTACAAAAAGCATCATGAATTCGGCCTCAGAACCTTGAAGCAAAACAAAGAGAATCCAGTAGTTCAATCGCAGCCTTCGTTACGGACAGTTTGAATGCTTTTGCTTCCGTTTGTTGAACATGTCAAGGTAGTCGTGGCCGAGTGGTTAAGGCGATGAACCCAGCTAGAGATCAGGAAATCCATTGGGGTCTCCCCGCACAGGTTCGAATCCTGCCGACTACGAAGAAAGGGTGTCCTTTTTTGACTTTGCACAGAGAATGTTTTTGATTATTTTGGGAATAAACAAGTCCGAATGCATTATACCTTTGAACTTCCGACAAGAGTGGGATGACCTGAAGCACGATAGCGTCCTTCATTTTTCTGCAAAAATCAACTGAAGGTTTATTTTCATAAGACTTAAAAATCAAAATGAAAAAAGCATATCGTGTCAAAACCTTGTTTTTTTTTTTCATTCTTGGAAACCAAAATTCTTCAGAAGGCGATCCTTGAACCCAGGACATGATTACTCTCGCTTAATTGTTGATCGATATTTTTGCTGTGCGAGTTCTCCCTCGCCTGGCGCCAATATTATTTTGCATGATTTTCCTTTAATTTGATTGGTGCAAGGGAAGTAAAAATAGGAAGTACAAGGCCTTTAAACATTGTCACGGTTTTAGGACAAAAAAATGCTAGCAGAGCGAGGTTTTTATCCTCGGACCTCTGGGTTATGGGCCCAGCACGCTTCCACTGCGCCACTCTGCTGCTGACGAGCAAAGTCTTGAAACGTATAACTGTGCACTTGACTGTGCCGCGTTCCAACGGTATCCATTCATTACATGTAATTTTCCATCTTTTCTGAATAAAAAGCGAAAACTTTGTTTTAATTCGAACGAAAAAAGAAAAAGAAAGTCACTCTCGATTCATGACCTTCTGGGAGATTCAAAAAATGGAATTTATGAACAAAGTTGGTTTAACATCACGACCATACAAAATAAAAACAATATTTAGCAGAGCGAGGTTTTGATCCTCGGACCTCTGGGTTATGGGCCCAGCACGCTTCCACTGCGCCACTCTGCTGCTGTCGGATAACACTCCTCCTTCACGCTGTGTTGGTTAAAGTGCCCATATCGTCAAATTTTTTATTTTCTTATCTGATTCTGTATATCACCCAATGGACTTCAGAGAAAGAAAAATTCGATTTCGATAAAATGCAATATTTTTTAGCAGTTTTAAAATCGTTCATTTGTCGCCACTTTGGTCCACCATTCTCACCGGTCTTCCCTTCGTTTTGAATGAGTTGTGACGTAGATTAAAGAACACGTGACTTCAGGTTTGACTCATCTCGCTTGTTCTCTGTAAATGTAAGTTAGTAGCTCATACAAAATACTGAAAAAAAAAGCATTTTGCATGGACTACGAGGCTAAATTTACAGAGGTAAAACAAGTGAGAAAAGTCAAGCCTGAACTCAAACGTTCCTGAATCTACGTCACAATTCTGAGGATGTCGATGCTGTGATCAGCGGCACGGGTCCACCGCAAGAAAATAGGATTTTCAGGTTTTCAAGACTTCATAAAAAAAATCGCTTTATATCCAAATCGAAAACTTTTTTCGCAGAAGTTCATTGCATGAAACATAGAGTCAGATGGGAAAATCAAAATTTTGATGATATGGGTACTTAAAAAAATGTCTGTGTAAACGCGTCTTTTGTTCTTTTGATCAGGACCGAGTTGTCAAGGTAGTCGTGGCCGAGTGGTTAAGGCGATGGACTTGAAATCCATTGGGATCTCCCCGCGCAGGTTCGAATCCTGCCGACTACGTCTGATACATATAATCATAGTTTTTTAGTTTTGAATCTTATCTTCACTTCTTACAATATATGCCTTTCGGTGAATTATTTTGAGCCGGGTTGTTCGAAAGCCGGTTAACGCTAACCCAGGTTTAAAAGTTAACTAACGTATCAATTTTTCTTGTTTAAAAATGTTTTTCACTGTTTATGTTTTGGGTAGTTGCATATTTAAAATCAAAATTCTCGCTAACCCTGGGTTAGCTTAACCGGGCTTTGAACAACCCGGCCTTGTTCTATACAAAGTTTCTAATAAAATGAATTGTTAAAGCATGTATTTGTTACAGTGGGTATTTCTTAACCTTGAATCTGTTTATTTTTTGCACAAAACTTATAATTTCTCAGTTATCTCAAGAAGAAAAGCTCAAGGAAAAAAGGTCACATTATCTCAACTGAGAAATCTCCATTGGAATTCCAAAGACTTCCTTTGAATATAATTTACAAGATATGACTGCGGGGAAAAAAAATGTTCGCATAGCAAGGTTCGGACCTCTGGGTTATTGGACAAACACGCTTCGGACCTCTGGGTTATTGGACAAACACGCTTCCACAGCGCCACTCTGCTGCTGAAGAACAAGTATGGTTTTACAACCGTCTTTTATCGGTTGCTGTTGCTAAACTGCTTCATATGTCAAATGGACTGAATTACTTTGTTCACTAAATACTCATGTTTTGTATTTTTATTTCTCAGCATCACATTCATAAAGTAAATTAAAGTAAATTACGAGGAGGACTTTGGATTTGTGTTTGAAAAAACCTCGGGCAGGGAAATCACATGGTTATAATTACTACATCGTTTTCGAAAAACTCCGTTTTTAAAATCACGAATAATGTTTTCAGAGTCTCGGTTTGAAGAGCGTTTTCGACAAACTCTGTGAATGAATTAGTATGAACATCAGGCCTAACCGTAGAAATATAACTGCGTTTTCAAATTAAATTCCTATGGCGCAGTGTGGACGGTGCCTCTGAAATAATTTTAAGGCGCTCTCCTTGAAGGTACAAGGCAATACACTAAGGCAATGATAATGTGTAAAATTTGTAACTAAAGGAACTAATGTTGGTGTCGACTGAAGGATTAAATCAAGGCACCGATGGGATTTGAACCCATGACCTCCTGTTTACTAGGTAGGCGCTCTAACCAACTGAGCTACGGCGCCTTCCTTCAAGGCACAAGACAATACACTAACGCAATGATAATGTGTTACACCCAAGTATAATAAGGGCGAGTTGCAAGATAATTCTCCGAATATTATCTTGCGAGCTTCCTTAGAACACACCTCCTAGTGAGAGAATTTCTCAAGACGAGAAATTCTCTCACGACACTTAAACAGAGTAGTCCAGTGATTTTGTGGCTGAAGAAACGTTTATCGGAGGGTTTATTAGTAGTCGTCTTCAATTTGGTAGAAAATACATTCGTTGAATACAGAAGAGTACCATAAACAGGTAAAGCGAAAAATCATGCCTGTAAGATAAAAAAGAAGTTGCTTGAATAATAAAAAAAAAGTAACAAGACTGTTTCCGGCCGGGCTTGAACCGGCGTCCTTCTGCGTGTTAGGCGGACGTGATAACCATCTGTTCTCATAAATGAAAAGCATTGGGATGCTGCTAAAATTTAAACAGGCTGACTGGCTGACTGACTGACTGACTCTCTAAAAAAATAAATGAATGTATAAATGATTGAATGAATGGTGGAATGACTGACTTACTGAATGATTGGACGTGACTGAATGAATGATTGAATGAATGGTGGAATGACTGACTGACTGAATGATTGAACGTGACTGAATGAATGATTGAATGAATGGTGGAATGATTGACTGAGTGACTGAATCCATATTTTTTACGAGAAAGGAAGGAAGGGGAATCAGCCTCAACAGAAATACACTCGCTCGAAAACAGCCGACTTACTGATCTGAGGAATAAAAGTACAGGGCTGCATTCGCAGATGAGCTGAAGTTTTAGGCATTGGATTATGATTTTTTTGGAATGCCTGACTACCGTATCCTTGGTAGTATAGTTGTGAGTATCCCAACCTGCAAGGGCACCCAACGGCAATTTTCGGGAAAATATCTGTTCGGAAGACGATTTAAGAACTAGAATTTTCGGAACATTTGTCACGGTAAAATTTCTTGCTTGTCTGCCTCTCCTAGGATTTTCGAACATCTACAAAATGGTATAATAACCCATTTTAAACGGATATTTACCCTAAAAAAGGCCACCAAGAATTTTCGGGAGCCTTTTCCTGGCTGAAATGTTCCAAAAGGTAAGGTTGATCCCTATAATTTTCGGATCACTAGACTTTCAGATAGGAAATCCGAACAGATGAGAAGTTTTTAGGGGTTAAAAATATTCCTATATCTACCGTTTAAATACTAAAATACGTTGAACAATGCTATGTTAAGTGGTTTTGAACTATATCCTCGTTGGGTGCCCCTGAGCGTGTCACGCGGGAGACCGGGCTTCGATTCCCCGCCGGGGAGGATCTGCTATCATTTCTTTTGTTCTGGAATTTTGAGATTGGTGCCCGAGGGGAATAGGCCACGTTCGATATATCAATATTCTAACATGCTTCCGAGGTTTTCCGTACAAACCTCTATATTTGGTGATGTTTTCTTGGTATCCAAGTCTCTTTTGGGAATGTGAGGAAAAAGAAACTTAAAATATTTAAAACGTTTTCCCGAAAGCGTCGGAGTCATGTTGGAATATCAGTGATATATCGAACGACGCATATTGACCATTACAACCCTCTCACATCAAAAATATAATATGAACATGTTGGTAAAATTTGTAACTAAAAGAACTGATATTGGTGTCGACAGAAAGATTAATTCAAGGCACCGATGGGATTTGAACCCATGACCTCCTGTTTACTAGACAGGCGCTCTAACCAACTGAGCTACGGCGCCCTCCTTGAAGGTACAACTTAATACACTAAGGCAATTATAATGTGTTACACCGAAGTATAATAAGGGCGAGTTGCAAGATAATTCTCCGAATATTTTGATGCGAGCTTCCTTAGAACACACCTCCCAGTGAGAGAATTCTTCAAGACGAGAAATGCTCTCAGGACACTGAAACAGAGTAGTCCAGTGATTTTGTGGCTGAAGGAACGTTTATCGGAGGGTTTATTAGTAGTCGTCCTCAATTTGGTAGAAAATACAGTCGTTGAATACAGAAGAGTACCATAAACAGGTAAAGCAAAACATCATGCCTGTAGGATAAAAAAGAAGTTGCTTGAATAAAAAACATATGTAACAAGCCTGTTTCCTGCCGGGCTTGAAGCGGTGTTTTTCCACGTGTTAGGCGGACGTGATAACCACTACACTACGGAATCCACTAAAGAAGTCTGTTCTCATAAATGAAAAGCATTGGGATGCTGCTAAAATTTCAACAGGCTGATTGAATGACTGACTGACTGACTGACTCTCTGCCGATAAATAAATGAATGCATGAATGATTAAATGAATGGTGGAATGACTGACCGACTGAATGATTGAACGTGACTGAATGAATGGTTGAATGAATGGTGGAATGACTGACTGACTAAATGATTGAACGTGACTGAATGAATAATTGAATGAATGGTGGAACGGATTGACTGAGTGACTGAGTCCATATTTTTTACGAGAAAGAAAGGAAGGGGAATCAGCCTCAACAGAAATACACTCGAAAACAACTGACTTACTCAGATCTGAGGAATAACCCCGCCATGAGAAGACACACACGGCTTGTACTGCAAGTACCTGGAGAGCTCCATACAATTCCTTGTACTTTTAGTACAAGAAATTGTTAAGGATTATCTTAGGCGGCGCCTTGTTCCTTCACCCTATGATACCGACGAGGTGTTATAATCTGTTATGCCGACGATCATCTGTCAGATAAATAATTATTTTTGAAAGGAAACCAGACACGAACAGCAGCGCGTACCGGCTTTCACATGTCAACGAGCAATTAAATGCAGTGTGGTCCAGACGCTCTCTAATTGATTGCGAACTCGGCCGAAGCTAAAATCACGGAATTAAACACTTGTCGGGAGCGCTTGCTACGCAGGCTAGCTAAAATCTGGAACAATTGCAGGTCATTATTAGATGATGTCCACACATATGTGGGCCGAGGGGAAAAAATGATGGGGCGTAAAAGGGAAAGGGCAAGGAATGTTGAAACTACCGCGAGGACGGAAATCCCGATAAAACAACTAATCGGCACGCAAATGATGCACCAATTACTGTGGCCCTGTTAGGGTAAATTCATATTGTCGCACTTTGCAAGTCTATTACACTCTTTCTCTTATTTATAAGCATATAGTTTATAAGAACATCTAGGCTGAAATTTTCCAAATTTTAAGAATATTTTAAGAATAACCCCTTGGCTAAGATTTAAAATAAACGGATAATTTTGTTTGTTGAAAATTTGCAAATACCATACCAGGATGTGTTTTTAACTTAACTGTATCAAATTCTTTCTTTCTCTAAACGGTAAAGTAGCTAAAAAGCAAAAAAAAAATCCACTTGGCGTATGTTCGATGCTGATGACATTTTAGGAAGAAGTTATGTGCGTCATATCAGGCCTTGATGTCTGCAAGCTGGCTCCAAAATTATAGCTTAATATCATACAACAAATACATTCGGAAAAAAAATATCGTACGCTGTCACCTAAAAATATCTGCAAGAATATTGTCAGCCTCAAATCGGCAGAAAATTAAGAATTTTCAGCCTGTGCTGGGAAAAACAATATTCTTCCAAAAAAAGATTGTAAACCTTTTGGTTGATAATTATCCGAAAATAAAATGTTTCAGGGATGAGAGAAGGCATTTACGTTTAACATGTCAGTAGCTTTGGACGAAATTCCGACAGCGACATGCGAACCTTCCGAAGGTTTGAAACTCAGACGGGGGACAGAACACCCCCCCCCCCCCCCCGCGGTCCCCTCCGCCCCTAATAGGGCCTCATTACCAAAATTACCCAACGCGAAACCTTCTTCTCCTTCTCCTCCCAAACCAAGATTTACCAGCAAACTATAAACTAAACGCCTGAAGATAACCAGGGGCCTACAAAAGCATGCTGAAGAGGGGATCTTATTTAGTAGAGGGACGCGCGGGGCTAATGTACTTTTCTTGTTTATTCCATCAAAGCAAACACAAAATCTCTTCTTATTAATTTATTTTTATTTTAGTGTACACTATTAGTTATCAAAGCTGAATACTTCATTCAAACCATCTGGAATATTTATCTTAGCATGCCGTTGGCAACAGGAGCTACAAACAGTATTTTTTGGGGGGCTCCGTGTCAAATGTAGCCAGGAGCCTGATGTAGCACAATCTCACAGCCAACGGCAACTTTACGGGCCTGGGGCGAGGAACAACTTAGTACATGATGCGAAGATTGTCAGTGCTTTAGATGACCATGCACGGCTACCGATGACTTTAAGGTGTTCTCTCGCGCTTCGAAAATTAAACTGACCGTTAAATTCTGAAAGCAACGACAACCGACAGTGGTGAAACTCCCACCCCGCCCAAATCACCCAATAGAAGAATTATTTTTCCAATCAATGATGTGCGGCAAATTGATGACGATACAAAAAGGCGAGGTACACTGTATCGCTTATGACAAGAAACTTCAAGTTGCGTTGTGTTGAAACATAATATATAAACGTATAATTTTTCATCATGTAACAGGAACTAACAGGACGTTTTCTTGAAGTCAAAATTACCTAAAAAGACGTTACTTGAATCTTTTTTTTTCACTTATGCCAGAATTGAACCCAATTATTGTTTAATTAGTACTTCATATCTGACAAGGTAAATTTGACATTTTCACATTACTTGATATTTGACAGAATTGTGTGTCTTGGTGCCGTTTATTTAATGAGGACACTTTGTGATGTTTATCACAAGGCATTTGAATCTCATTAGCGTTCATTCATGGACACATGTAAGCCCTGTCCTCATAAATGATGGAAAAGCGCCAACGTAGTGGCAAGTTCCGTCTAATAATAATAATAATAATAATAATAATAATAATAATAATAACGATTTATTAACAGCATTTCTACAGAGTAGCTCTACATCTGTTAATTAATTAAATGGAACTAAAATACATTAAAAAGTTATTTCGATATACTCATACATTTTACATATTACTTACATTAAAATATAAAATCATGAAATTACCAGATACGGAAATTAACCTAGCCGCACAATAGCCTTAGCTTTTAGGATTCTGGCACTTTCCTTAACAAAAAGACAGTAATCTGGAATAGAACTAATGCTGGCTGGTAAATCATTGTACAAGTTTGCAACGGAGTCTTGAAATGTTCCTTAAGTACAAAAAGAATCGCTCCTTAACATGGCCTGAAGTTACTTAGCCCCAGAAGTAATGAAGGATCTTCTCTACATTGTTGTCTTTCGTCTTTAAGTTATCATAAATTTCTAGTGTATTGTGTTATTTTTTTTCTTTTCTTTTGCGTGGTTAATGGAAGATAGAAATAAAATAAATAAAATGGAAAATAACATGGAAACATTACTGAGACCAGTTTATTTCATATTTTTTCCATATTCTGCTTGCGCGCGTCAGTTGAAATGGCCATGAGGACTGGACAGAAGTCTTCTTGATGTGTCGCCTAACGTTTAAGCGTGCTATTTCTAAGGTTGAGAGAACAGTTGTGTAACGATATGACCTCTCCACATCAACTTTAATAGGTCATAACTGCACCCTATTTTCCGCATTAATCAAATAGGTTGTCTTTGAGTGTAACCTTGTTCAGTATGTGACTTCAGTGTGATGGTTGTTTAAACTTAAGAGAAGGGGTCAACATTTCAGTAACAGTAATAATAACAGGATACTTGCTTGTCGTACATTATTATATATATTTTCATTACAGATTAGTACCTTTAGGTGAGAGAAATTGATATCATAACAGCCCAACAATGCTGCTGCTTCAAGGACCTTAGAAACCCTTGCTTGCACTACACTTATGGGTATGCCACCTTAAGTGTAGCCTTATAATATTATTGCTAGAATGACATAAGAATCTCTTGGTTACACTACACTCATGGGTGTGCCACCTAAAGTGTAGCCTAATAATATTATTGCTGGCATGACATTAGAATCTCTTGGTTACACTACACTCATGGGTGCGCCACCTAAAGTGTAGCCTAATAATATTATTGCTGGAATGACATAAGAATCTCTTGGTTACACTACACTCGTGGGTGTGCCACCTAAAGTGTAGCCTAATAATATTATTGCTGGCATGACATTAGAATCTCTTGGTTACACTACACTCATGGGTGCGCCACCTAAAGTGTAGCCTAATAATATTATTGCTGGCATGACATAAGAATCTCTTGGTTACACTACCCTCATGGGTGTGCCACCTAAAGTGTAGCCTAATAATATTATTGCTGGCATGACATAAGAATCTCTTGGTTACACTACACTCATGGGTGCGCCACCTTAAGTGTAGCCTAATAATATTATTGCTGGAATGACATAAGAATGTCTTGGTTACACTACACTCATGGGTGTGCCACCTAAAGTGTAGCCTAATAATATTATTGCTGGCATGACATAAGAATCTCTTGGTTACACTACACTCGTGGGTGTGCCACCTAAAGTGTAGCCTAATAATATTATTGCTGGCATGACATTAGAATCTCTTGGTTACACTACACTCATGGGTGCGCCACCTAAAGTGTAGCCTAATAATATTATTGCTGGCATGACATAAGAATCTCTTGGTTACACTACCCTCATGGGTGTGCCACCTAAAGTGTAGCCTAATAATATTATTGCTGGCATGACATAAGAATCTCTTGGTTACACTACACTCATGGGTGCGCCACCTTAAGTGTAGCCTAATAATATTATTGCTGGAATGACATAAGAATGTCTTGGTTACACTACACTCATGGGTGTGCCACCTAAAGTGTAGCCTAATAATGTTATTGCTGGAATGACATTAGAATCTCTTGGTTACACTACACTCATGGGTGCGCCACCTAAAGTGTAGCCTAATAATATTATTGCTGGAATGACATTAGAATCTCTTGGTTACACTACACTCATGGGTGTGCCACCAAAAGTGTAGCCTAATAATATTATTGCTGGAATGACATTAGAATCTCTTGGTTACACTACACTCATGGGTGTGCCACCTAAAGTGTAGCCTAATAACATTATTGCTGAAATGACATAAGAATCTCTGGGTTACACTACACTCATGGGTGTGCCACCTAAAGTGTAGCCTAATAATGTTATTGCTGGAATGACATTAGAATCTCTTGGTTACACTACACTCATGGGTGCGCCACCTAAAGTGTAGCCTAATAATATTATTGCTGGAATGACATAAGAATCTCTTGGTTACACTACACTCATGGGTGTGCCACCAAAAGTGTAGCCTAATAATATTATTGCTGGAATGACATTAGAATCTCTTGGTTACACTACACTCATGGGTGTGCCACCTAAAGTGTAGCCTAATAATATTATTGCTGGAATGACATAAGAATCTCTTGGTTACACTACACTCATGGGTGTGCCACCTAAAGTGTAGCCTAATAATATTATTGCTGGAATGACATAAGAATCTCTTGGTTACACTACACTCATGGGTGTGCCACCTAAAGTGTAGCTTAATAATGTTATTGCTGGCATGACATTAGAATCTCTTGGTTACACTACACTCATGGGTGCGCCACCTAAAGTGTAGCCTAATAATGTTATTGCTGGCATGACATTAGAATCTCTTGGTTACACTACACTCATGGGTGTGCCACCTAAAGTGTAGCCTAATAATGTTTTTGCTGGCATGACATAAGAAGCTGGCATGACATAAGAATCTCTTGGTTACACTACACTCATGGGTGCGCCACCTTAAGTGTAGCCTAATAATATTATTGCTGGAATGACATAAGAATCTCTTGGTTACACTACACTCATGGGTGCGCCACCTTAAGTGTAGCCTAATAATATTATTGCTGGAATGACATAAGAATCTCTTGGTTACACTACACTCATGGGTGTGCCACCTAAAGTGTAGCCTAATAATGTTATTGCTGGCATGACATTAGAATCTCTTGGTTACACTACACTCATGGGTGCGCCACCTAAAGTGTAGCCTAATAATGTTATTGCTGGCATGACACATAAGAATCTGTTGGTTGCACTACACTCATCAAGTGTAGCCTAATAATGTTATTTGATTTTTCTATCTTGGTTGTTTTTTGGTTATCTTTTGGTTTTTATCCTAATTTAACTTTTGATATTTATATTGTAGCACATTTCCATGAACATGGGACTTAACGCCTCTTAATATGAGCCCGGTAACCAGGACAAATGTTGTGGTCTGTTCATATGGGAAATTTGAGCCCTGTCAACCAGGCTGAAATTCAAAAAACAAAACCAAAATGGTGAAACATAAACTTGAATCCTTTGAGACTGTCATAGCTTTGTGGACTCTTGAAACTTAATTTGCATACTCCTAAAGTGAAAATACATACAAGACAAAAGCTATGCTAATTTTGCCTCTGTGTTGTGAAACTCAGTTACCAAGATCTCGGTAACAAAAAAACAGGATCTTGGTAACCAGGCTAGAAAAGAGTGGTGAGGTGAGATCGCAGAAACCGAGCCACCCCAGTTGACCGGGCTCATATGAAGAGGCCCTAATAAAAGGTTATTCTGTTTAAAATCAGATTTTTTGCAGTGTTTAAATCTGTGCAAGGTCTTCTTCAGCTTTTCCAGGAATAGTGCTTGTAAAGGAATGCCTTCAATTTTGTTGGGAATTTCCTGTTCAGCTTGACCTACAAATGTATTAAGTTGTCTGCCAGTTAGCAACCACATAGCAAATTGAATACAATAATTCTATGCATAAACACATAACCGTCGCTGTCCATTTTTGACAATGGGCAACAGATTTAAGTTCATGGTAGTGATAAATTAATCATAATATGGGCTGCTAACAAGAAATAAATTGTAACATTTGAGTAAAAGCTGCATTAATTATAGAATATCGTCTGTTTTTAACCTGGTAAAAAGTGGCAAGATCAAATCCAGAGGAACCTCAGGATTGCTGAAAACAGTATTATGAAAAATAAATTTTCACAGTTTTTGATGCTGTTTTATTTTGGGGGGCAAACACGGCAAAAACTTCCATACTGAAATGTATGGGGAAAATAAAGACTTTCAGGTCTAAAAACCTACAGAAATTTTGAGTTCTGAAAAAGTGCTTTTCCTTGCCTCACAGCAAATCTATTATCATCACATTTGACCAGGGAAACTTTCTAGATCCTAGTAACTGAAAAAAACACTAAGGAAGTTAATGAATCTCAACCTATTGGGCAGCACGCTTTTAACTTTTCCCACACCTTTAATGCAGTTTTTACTGTCTTTGCCCCTCAAACATGGTGGTCTCAGGAAACAATGAAAAGATCTATAAATACATGGTCATTGTCTTCATCCACATAAATTATTTTAGGGAACCAACCACTTTGATTACTTTCATCAGGAGACTACAATCTTGGACAGAATAATTTGAGAAATAAAACCACCCATCTACACTCAACTCAATGATAAATTCAGGCCACAACCGAAACACACCATTTTTCCATCATCAAAATGGGGGGAAGGGGTGGTCTTATTTTTCATTTATTTTGTCCTTGATTGTACTCAATATAATAACTTCTAAAATGACTGTCATTGCAGACCACAATACCCTCCCGTCCTTTCAAACAAAAGAAAATAAATGCTAGCTGACCCCTTGAGAGTGGAAAAACAAATGAATCACCTGACCGAAATACTGACATTAAATTATTACTCTCTGCCGATCTTTCCAGGTCTTTCCGACCATATTGCAGATCCGTTGCAGCTTGCATTGTCCTGAGACCTCAAGTAGAGCCAGAGATTCGGTGCGCAGAAAGCTCCGTAGTACGTTTTCCCGCTCTGAAAGCTGACCCCTGACCCTACTCCAGAAAAATCAACCAGGGCCCCCCAATGGCAAAATTAACTCAGCTGCCTCAAGCGCGAAAATACATGTAAACTGAGTTCGAGCTGCCGGGCAGCCCTCGTCTTTGCTAATCAGAGGGCCCACTAAAAATGTAAGTTATTATTTCTCATCGGAGTAGATTAGCTAACCTCGAGAAATATTGTTCGCAGACTTACCCCCGTTATTGACCACGTCCTTTTCGAACGATGAGCAACAGGCCGTTCAAGGATTTCTGAAGTTCAGTCTTGCCAAGATGTGAGCGTGACAATACGGCCAGCAAACCAAATGAAGAAGCCACCACTTTCAATCGAAAGCTTTGCCACGATAAATATGAAGCAGTCGGCAAGGCAGGATCCAATTTCTACTCGCACAACTTCTTCTGAAAAACCATCGCTTTTTTTCTTCAAAAAAAACACATCCGTATCGGGCTTGTGATGCAAACACGTTCGTTTAGCACACAGAGAGTTTTTCGAAGTAAGATCTAGATTGAGGTAGTGAACGAAAACATAGAATCCCTTCCTTGGCGCCATCTTCGAACGAAGAGACCGAACTCTCTAGGTCGAGGCTGCACGTCACGTAATAGCAACACTTTCCAGATGCCGACGACAAGCGACCTGACAGTGACTGAAACCGCAGACGACAGATTATAACGCCTGCCTCAAACGCAAAACAGAAATCTCCGCGGGAGACCATACTTACAGTAGAAATCACTTGTGTCTTCTCATAAAGCGTCGGAGCCATGTTAGAATATTGATATATTGGACGAGGCCTACTGACTATTACAAACCTCTCACATCAAAAATATAAACATCTTGGTAAAATTTGAAACTAAAAGAACTGATATTGGTGTCGACTGAAGGATTAATTCATTGCACTGATGGGATTAGACAATACACTAAGGGATTGATAGTGTGTTACACCGAAGTATAATAAGGGCCGGTTGCAAGATAACTCTCCGAATATTATTTTGCGAGCTTCCTTAGAACACACCTCCCAGTGAGAGAATTCTTCAAGTCGAGAAATGCTCTCAGGACGCTTAAACAGAGTAGTCCAGTGATTTTGTGGCTGAAGGAACGTTTATCGGAGAGTTTATTAGTAGTCGTGTTCAATTTGGTAGAAAATACATCTGATGGATACAGAAGAGTACCATAAACAGGTAAAGCAAAACATCATGTAAGATAAAAAAGAAGTTAAAAATGGAGTAATTGTAGTCAGGAGATGACATAGTTGATAAAAGTGTTGTTTTTTGTCACTGACTTGTATCTTACGGTAAGACGTTTCGCCTAACTCTTAAGCCTTCATCAGTTAAAAAACCGCTTGATGTTACGCCCGATTTAAAAACTTTTAAATTGAAACGTTGCGCGTGCTGTATGCGCGTGACTGGAGAGAATTTAAGTACGTGCAAGGCACTTGTAGACTTCTGGGATGACCATGTGATCATTCCCAGCGTTCGCGTCTTTCACGGACATCCAAGCCTCCAAAAAAAGCCGCTGATGGTAATGCTCCTCATAAAAAAGAAGTTGCTTGAATACAAAAAAATATGTAACAAGCCTGTTTCCGGCCGGGCTTGAACCGGCGTCCTTCCGCGTGTTAGGCGGACGTGATAACCACTACACTACGGAAACCACTAAAGAAGTCTGTTCTCATAAATGAAAAGTATTGGGATGCTGCTAAAATTTAAACAGGCTGACTGAATGACTGACTGACTGACTCTCTTAATAAATAAATCAAAGCATGAATGATTGAATGAATGGTGGAATGACTGACTTACTGAATGATTGAACGTGACTGAATGAATGATTCAATGAATTGTCGAATGACTGACTGAGTGACTGAATCCATATTTTTTACGAGAAAGAAAGGAAGGGGAATCAGCCTCAACAGAAATACACTCGAAAACAGCCGACTTACTGATCTGAGGAATAAAAGTACAGGGCTGCATTCGCAGATCAGCTTAAGTTTTAGGCATTGGATTATGACTTTTTTTGAAATGCTTGACTGCCGTATCCGCGGTAGTATAGTGGTGCGTATCCCCGCCTGTCACGCGGGAGACCGGGGTTCGATTCCCCGCCGGGGAGGATCGGCTATGATATTTTCGTTCTGGAATTTTGAGATTGGTGCTTAAAGGGAATTGGCCACGTTCGATACATCAATATTCTAACATGACTCCGAGGTTTTTATCACAAACCTTTGGTGATGTTTTCTTTGTATCCAAGTCATCCAAGTCTCTTTTGGGAATTGTGAGAACAAAGAAACTTAAAATATTTAAAACGTTTTCTCGAAAGCGTTGGAGCCATGTTGGAATATTGATATATCGAACAAGGCCTATTGACCATTACAAACGTCTCACATCAAAAATATGAACATGTTGGTAAAATTTGTATATAAAAGAACTGATATTGGTGTCCACTGAACAATTAATTCAAGGCACCGATGGGATTTGAACCCATGATCTGCTGTTTTCTAGACAGGCGCTCTAACCAACTGAGCTACGGCGCCCTCCTTGAGGGCAATACACTAAGGCAATCATAATGTGTTACACCCAAGTATAATAAGGGCGAGTTGCAAGATCATTCTCCGAATATTATCTTGCGAGCTTCCTTAGAACACACCTCCCAGCGAGTGAATTATTCAAGTGGTGAAATGAAGTCAGGACACCTAAACGGTCAGCGGTCATGATTGTGGTTGGGCGTGTTACTCGTAGCTCTGCATATTCCTAACGCTTTATTTTTGGTTAAATAAGGAGGTTTTTCTATCAAATGTCATACGGAACAGTTTATGCCTGCATGTATGTTGTTTGGAGATGTTATCAAGTCTGTGGAGGTAGATTTATCGACACTTTCTTCTCTTAACACGCGTCTGACCGTCCGCTATCTTGGAATGCAGGTGAAAGGATATTATGGATCAAGGATAACTCGTTATCCGAACTCAGTTGCTGCCTTTAACCTTATTCGCTTAAATAATTGTGGAGATATACTGAAGCCTTAACCCAGGTCTTGATTGTACAGCTTCTTGTAATGGCCGCAAGAAACCGGCTTGGAAATTTCCCTGTGTTGTTTGCGAAAAACCAGTCCGATGTAATCAGAAGGGGATTCTATGCGACCGTTGCGACAAATGGTTTCACATCAAGTGTATCGATATGGATCTAATTACCTACGTCGCTTTGAGTAGTTCTCAGGATCAGTGGTTTTGTGGAGGTAAATTGCGGTCTACCATTTGAATTCTCAAACTCCTTCTTTGAGTCATCCACTTCGTCGGATATCTCTTGGAGCGCATTCACAGCTAATGACAACTCATATGATTTGCGCATGCCGAATAATTGTTTGTCATCAAAGACAGGCAAGGAAAACGTGGCGGTGGAGTACTGATGGCGATTAAATCTTGTTTTTCATGTACACGGAGAGTTGACTTAGAAGTTGATGCCGAAATGTTGGTTTGTGAGTTAGGCACTGGAGGACGTCATTGTTTAGTTTTCTCCCTTTTCTACAGACCACCCCAGTCCGGTGAGGACTTCTTGGTTTGTTTTGAATCATTTTTGGATAAATTTGCAGCCACTGGTGTATCAAACTTGATCATCGCTGGGGATTTTAATTTCCCACATATCAATTGGTCTACTGGTTCACCGATCATAACAGATAACTTAACTGAGTCTTTTTGTAACATTTTGGATGATCATTTTCTTACGCAAATGAACTTTCATGTCACTCGTATGTCCAGTTCATCATTTATTACTGGGTACATTTTGGATCTTGTATTCACCAACTTTGAATCTCTTGTTGAAGATGTAGTTGTATTTCCACATGCTTTTGAGTCGGACCATTTTCCTATTACTTTTACACCTAAAAGAAAATTTCATCGCCAAAAGAACGTGAAAAGAGTGGTTTACAGTTACAATAATGCGGATCTTGAGGGCCTGCGTGAAACGTGGAATCGTATTCCCTGGGCCATTTGTGATCTCTTCTAGTTACCTAAATGACAGTGTAACTAAATTTCAGGACCTGTTATTGTCTGCTATCGCTGAGCATGTTCTTCTTATAACACTCAGAGGTCCGTTCGAGACCACCGTGGATAACCTCTGAAGTAATGAGTTGGTCAGGAAAAAAAAAGCCTTGTGGAAACGTTTGAAGTATAAAAATGCTCCAGAACTGTTCTCTCGATTTAAGCAACTGAGGAAAGGTTTATCTCAAACCGTAGTAAAACCAAAATCAAAACCAAACTAATTGCCTGATTACTTTCGACACTCAATTGAAAACCGCTCTATTTTACAAATAGAGTAATTGCATATTATTCAAAGGTTAGCTCATATCTATCATCGCTCACTGTGAGAGTCCATGAGTTTGCTCATAGGGTACTTTTATTGGGTTTGAAGGTTCTAGTGGAAATTTATCGCGATCGCGTAGAAAGAATTCTATAGGACCTTTTGAAGGGTCTGTAAAAGCGCTGTATGTGCGTCAAAAATTCATGATTTATAAAATAGCAGGGGCTTGACCTCTAGGTAGAGCCTCCTCGTCTAAACCTTTCCTGAATACCTTTCCTGGCAACGACCTCAAACGGACCGTAATTTCTTTGCCAGTAGAGATGAATCTCAGAAAGTTTTAATATTCACAGGGCAGTAAAAACACCAAAGTAAGTTTTCAGCTTGTGTTTGTCTCGTCAATTCGTTTTGCATTTGTCATAGAGCGGTTTTCTATTGAGTGTCGAAAGTAATCAGGCAATTACTTTCGTTTTGGTTTTACTACTGCACGAGATTGGCTGAGTAGTCTAATTGGTAATTAATTGGTTTGGTTTTGGTTTTACTACACTCAATTGAAAACCGCTCTGTTTTTAATGAATTTAAGTAAATCATCATCCCAGAAAGGCTGAAAGGAAAGAGGGTCAAGTACGAACAGTGCCTGGTTTTGCTGTGAAATTAGGGATAATGTTATCCTTCAAATGAAATATTTAAATACACTGAAATTATAACCTAAGGGCCCGTCCTCACTACGCCGGAGGAATTTGAAAACGGACGCTTTCTCTTTGAAAAACGCATCAACGTAGCTTAATGTTCTTCGTCCATACTACGCCGGTGCACTTTGAAAACGCTACAATCACCTGTCATTTTGGATTTTTTTTTTGAGGAAAACTTGGTCAGGGAATGACGCCATCGTTTTCGAAAAGCTTCGTTTTCAAAGTGTTTTCTGACTACAGGAAGACGGAAGGCCAGCGCTTTTGAATTTCGCCGGTAAAAAACGTGAAACTGTGAAAAATTTGCAGAGCGTTTTCTTAAACTTCCGTTCTTGTGACGGATTAGCGTGGACGACGTACGGACTAAGCGAAAGAGGAACCAGTCGAAGTCTGACGCCTTCTGGAAGAAGGCCAAATGATAAATACCGGTCATCCCTTCATGAGTGAAGTACGTAGAGAACCACAACCAACGAATTTAAGCAATGAAATATTTATTGCATTGAAAAACATTTCTTGCCATTGTCCCCATTCTTTCTTGGCTACTTGTTCTAGACCATGGACAAACGCTATCGATGAACAGAGTGAAGGACAAATCTGCAGAGACAAATAACGGAATAGGTAAGAAAAACCCTGCACCGTCATCTGAGGTTAACAGCCTTCAACTTGAAACTTTAAGTTGTTAGATAGTGCAATATTCTACCTGTGTATGATTATTAACGACATGGTAATAAGTTATGGGGAATCAGTGGCCCTGGACAACCCCAAGACCAGGCGAAATTGAAGCGTCGAGAAGCGGACAGCTATATCAAGGCTGAAAACTCGTTGGGTGGGAGGTTGGGATGCCAAACCTCTTTGCTTCCGCGGTTCCGGGTAGAGCGTCGAGGTAGAACACGTGTAAAATTATTTTATATCCTCCTTTGCATAATCCCCAGGGTATTTATTACCAGTGCAAATGCGTTTGCAAAGCTAAGTGTTTCATTTACAGTCCCCCCCTCCCTCTTAGCCCCGACCCAGCCCAAAGGAAGAAACAAATCAACGTACCTTACCTTTACTAATGTTTCTCTTAGTTTCCCTAAGGGAAGCTGCTCAAAGGTCCTGTGTAATCTCCAGCGGAATTAAACGGGACGATCTTAAAGAGGTCTTCTGACTGAAAGAGCAAGAAAAGGAAAACAGATATAATTTCTAGGGTATAATGAATCACTCGGGAATATCCTGATCAAGACAGTTTTCACCCTCTTGTTTTCTTTCAGCTTTTTTGTTACTTTTTTATACTTTCAGTTACTCAACTGAATTAGCTTTCAACGGCTGCTCTGAATACAGAACTTTTCATAGTCGCAAGTTTTTGTTCGTTTATCTGCTTCACTGTTGTAATTTTTAAAGCTGCTACTGCTACTGTTGTTGTCTATAGTGATAAAGATATAGATTTTGCCAAATCTAAAAGCGGAGCTCCTAATTGCAATAATCAACCGATAAAGGAAAAAGAGGATTTTTTTCTTGGATCGAAAAATTAAGAAATGATCAATTGTGAGCATGTAGTTGTTCAGCTTTTTATGTTAAATTTTAACAAACTATACCCAATAAACGAATAAAGGGGACAACTTTCTAAAGAAACTGCGGTGCTGCGTCGATGGGAGTATTACAAGATAATTTGGTTTTATCAACTGGGTTGATAATGTGAATAGGCCATTTTAAAGAGATTCGGAAGCTGACGTTTCAAGCGTTAGCTCTTCGTCGGAGCGAATCAAGGAATTCTGGAATTCCTTGATTCGCTCCGACGAAGGTCTAACGCTCGAAACGTCAGCTTCCGAATCTCTTTAAAATGGCGAATTCACATTATCAACCCAGTTGATAAACCCAATAAAGTTAACCAAACTTGTAGAATCGCGTACTCATAATCAGACCTTCCAAAATACGATTGTGCAAGAAATATGTCGGAAGAAAAGTGTAGAACGTGCCAGGGGTTAATTTGCGCCGATATTTGCCTTTGCACGTACTCCCTCCTTCTCCTCCTCTTGATGTCCAATTTAAAACATGCACCTATGGTAATGGTGCTACTCTCTTATTTTTCAAAGTATTGGGTTTGGCGTACGGACAGTCACGTGACAACCAAAATGTTTTTGGAGCAATGGGTTATCACCTAAGTTATGGGGCTGCGTTCGCTCGCCTTCGGCGCGCGGGAGCTCCGCTATCAAACACCGAGAATACAGTTGAAAAAACAACGCGCAGCGGAGTGTTTTTTTTTTACGAACTTTGAGGTGTTTGGAAATGTGATCAAACACTGTCGTGAGTGTTTGATATATCTTCTCAAACCTAGGGAGAAAACGGAGAAATAAAATGGCAAAAAGTCTATGCTAATTAACATCAGGTATCCAAACACCGTCACAGTCATACTTAAATTTAAGGAATTTGAGAATATAATTCGGCTATACAAATAGCTGTTATCGCAGATATCAGTGGTTTTACACGCAAACGAGGTGAAAGGGTCAATCCTGCTTTGTATTGACTCTTTCGCCTCGTTTGTATGCATTTCTAAACAAAAGAATATTTGACCACAGACTCAATAGCAGCTATCCGGAACATTTTTCTTATTTGATGCTTTAATTGACAGGAGAGAAATCAAGTTATGAACTTTGCACTAATTCATATTTTCACGGCATTCTTCGTTAATAATTAAGTAATCTTTTTATGTGAATTAATACGATTACGACCGTTCAAACACACAATTCTAAACTGCAGTAGTTCTTTTAGCTCTTTAGTCGCGGAAACACTACTGCTGGACAATATTTCATTTAATTTTTCTACGTTTACTCTAGGATTTGTCACAACCAAGGCGTCAAGGTCCGATATTTCTTTAGAGCAAGAAGAACTATCTTGTAATTATATTTTCTCTCTACCAGAAAATTCATATAAACCATGCACAAAAGTGGAGTGCGAATGGAGAGGAAGAAGGATGTCCAACGTTTGCCTATATCGAAATCTGAGCCCGAGGAACCAAGTTTTCCTCTCTTTGGGAAATTGTAACGGATGTGTTGCAATATTTTGCGGAGCACTCTCTACAGCTCCTAGATATCTATGGTGGAGCCAGTTTCCATCAGTTTTTCATTCTCCAGCCAGAATAATTTCTTACCTCTTCTGACTCTTCTACTAGCTGCATGTACTCATTGAGCCTGCGGAGAGCCCTGTTCAATCCACCGATTCTGAGAAATAGGTAAAAAGCAATGCTATAACAAGAGAAGAAATCAGAGTTTCTACTCTATTCTATTCTATTCTATTCAGTTTCTCGCAACTGACTATGGAACACTGCGTAAAATTCGAAATATAAATACTAAAAATTGTCCGTCATGGTTGACGTTCTCCAGACAAAGCACGTGCACAAAACAACGTTCCCTTTGCCGCTGCTGTTGTTTGTTTTTTTTTTAACTCCCTAATATTGCTGCCGTATCATCAGTGAAACTGCACTCTATTAACTCTGAAAGTAAAGTGCTTTTGAAAAGCTCAGTGACGTGCAGAGAACATGAGTCGGCCTTCACCATATAATTGTGGAGGCGGCGTGGTCAAGTGGTTTAGGGCGCTATATTTGAAGTCTGGAGGTGCCTGGTTCCAATCCTTCACCCTGCTGCTATCTGTATTTGTTCTGGGGAGCCTTGAGTTCAACTCCTACACTACGTTGTGTAAATAGACAACTGGTCAGCCTACCCACCAGTTGGGATTCTCAATAATTTATGTTCTATTTGCATACTTGTTTAATTATCTACAGTGCCCCCAATTAGCACAAAAGGGCTTATTTTTATTTATCAATGGGAAGCCAGACCTCTGGTTACAAACAGTATTGAGCTCTTACCGGCGTTCGAGTTTAGTTTTAAAGCTGGGACAGTTTTCCTGTTTAATACGAAGAGTAATACAAGTCAAACGTTAGTCATTGTAGTCCATCAAAGATTTTCTCGAGGACGGTTGATCCAAAATAATAAGTTTAGCAAGAGATTGTAATCTCTTGGTTTAGACAAGTGATATTTTCTATTGTTTATAACTTTAACGTTTCACTTCTGCACGTTATCATTTATTCCAACAAAATTAATAAATTGAATAGATTTGAAGTAAAAGATTATGGATAGTAACTTCTCTAGAAACAGCCACCATATGAAAAATATTTGGAGGATAAAAAATATCTCAATAGTCTTATTATTCAGGCTAAGGACTTGCCAGTGCGTAGCCCTTGAAAGAGGATGCAATTCGGGTTGTAGGTGTCTGTTTGCTCCATTTCCCAGGCAAATAGTGAATGTCAAGGTTGGGGGGGGGGGGGGGTGGGGGAGTTCAGCGTAGAGGCCGTGTAGGGTCCCGGATACCGGTAGGTGCCAGCAGGTACCAGCTCCGGCATGAACAGTCAAACCAGGGGGGTTGCGTGGGCCCAAAAAACGTTTTGGTAGCTATAAAGAGTAGATATATCCGTTGTAGGAAAGCCTAGCTGACTGAAACGCGTACAGTTAGGAAGCAGCAGTTGGCAGCCACCCACAAGCTAGGTGGGTTTGTATCTTCTCCAGTGACAGATTGCTTGTGAGTGACCGATTTAAGAAGCCTGTTCATTTTATGGAAAAGCTGCAGGCTTGTTGTTGCGAGAATACCACGGTTTACACAGATTGAATGAATGAATTATCTTTCTTCTGCTCCACAATACCAAAGCTGGGCGGGAATATGCGAGTATCAACATATATATATTCCTCACCTTTCGTCCCAATTTTTCAACCTTTTCTCTGATGTTAGCTATAAAGGAAATAAATGGCAACATACCCAGTTGCAGTTGTCGCAGAAGTCGTAGAAGCTGCTTTTGAAGTTCACAACTTTGGTTTTCAAGCTTCTAACTCTGTCGAATGAATTAAAAAGGTTAGAATAAACTGACTTACAATAGACCTCCAGCGTGCATTTTTTTCTTATTGAACATGGAACGTAGAAAATTTTATATTTGGTAAATAATAAAGGATAATTCCATAATGTGGGCTCCGTGCTTTACCACGATTTAAAGACCTCTCCAGTGACCAATGGTCAATTCCCTCTGTGAGATGCGCGCAGCGAATCATGGTAATTGTATTCATCGTATCATCTTGGACTGAATATTTGTTTTGATGTAGTATATCAATTACGAAAGACCTTGTTCGACCACATTTTCAAACACCGAGAAGAGAGTTCCACCTGCTGCGGAGTATTTTTAACGAAGTTCGAGGTGTTTGGAAATGTGGTCAAACACGATCTTGAGTGTTTGATATATTTTCTCAGTCGAAACTAAAATCAAGGAGAAAACGGAGGAATAAAATCGTAAGTAATGGTAATAGCACTGAGTGGAGTCCAATTCATACAAGGGATAACGAAATCAGACGACTGCGCAGCGGGAGTCCGATTTGTTTATCGCGAATATGATTAGTAATAGTAATTGGATCGAGTGGAGTACAATTCAGGGAGTAATCGCGCGAGTAATTTCAAAATCGGACGAGCGCGAAGCGTGAGGCCGATTTGAAATTACGAGCACGATTACTCCCTGAATTGTACGACACGAGGTCCAATTACTAATTAATCGTATCTATAACAAATTTCGAAATTAAAAATGTCTTTTGAGAACTTCTCTTGAGCGAAAACGTCTGTAGCGCTTTTCCTAAGTTTTGAAAACTGTAGAAAACTTTGCTAAGGAAACCATTAAAGCGCGAGTAATTGACGTGAAAATCACGTGGGTATCCAATTACAGGTGTCCAATTACAAAAAGTTCAAATCGGACACCTGTAATTGGACACCCACGTGATCACGCGCCGATTACATGACAAATAAGCGCGCGGAGAACCAATCACGATCGAGAATTTTGTTATAGATACGATTAGAGACCGAATTGGACGACACGAAGTCTTATTACCACTTAATCATAAAAATTACAATTTCCGAGAAAAGAAGAATAGCCAAGTTTATAATTACATGTAAAGAAAGGGCAAATTTGCATTAAAAGACTGACAAAGGAGGCGTAAGTTGTTTCATGTCGCTCTAAAATTGAGACTGGTTGATTTAACTTCAACTTTGAATGTGATTGGCTTTTTTCAACTGTCTGATAACAAACTGTCCGATGACAACTTGGCAAGTGAATTAATGGAAATAGGAGTTTTTAAACCAATGACAATCGAGGAAATTGTAATTTTTATGATTAGATCAGATATCCAAACACCGCCACGATCATGATTTCCTTTATTTAATCTTGATGAATTATTTAGTTTGAGAAGAATACAGCTATACCATGACTCCCTGTAGGTGCGTCTCATAGCTAAAGGGAATTTATTTATCTATTTCTTTATTGATTAGAGTGTATAATTTACTTGAACCGAGACTCGTAAACGCGAACTCAGCATGCAAAAAGACGAAATTATATTTTGCTGGATTTGTTTCAAATGACGTAAAACTTGACTTACTTTGGGATGCTTTCCGAAATGTTTGTCAGACGGTCCTGCGTTTAAGAAACGAAACAAGGGAAACAGTTATTGTGACATCAATGAACTAACGAACACAAGAACGAACGAAAAAACTAACAAACGAACGCATTAACTCACGAGCAACACACCTAACCACGACTGAATGAATGAATGAATGTGAAGTGAATATTACCAATTTTACAACCAATATTCACTTCGCCTTCGGTGAATGATTGTTAATTGTCACGTGTCAATGAATAACTACGCCCACAGATCACATGGCTTAATACATTACATGGTCAAAACGGCAAGTGTTTTTTTCGCACGTTTTAACACGTTCTGCCCCAAAGAAAAAGCCAAAAAGGAGGCTAAATTAAAATTGTCTCAAAGTCAGTGGTAAATTCGGTTTGTTGTTGAAACCATTCTGTTAGATAAATTAAGTAACTAAATAATAGCTGTTTTGATTTACTCATGCATATCGACATAAGGGACTTTTACTGGAATTGAAAAGGTTTCTTTGCTATATTTAGCACAATTTTAGCTATATTTGTGGAATGTTATTGCGAGAAATGGACAGCATTTTACGGAATTTCCGAAAGAGAGGACAGCCTTGCAAGATATACTGAAATTTTCGGAAATTTCTTACTGGGAATTACCGTTTCATATAATTTTGCTCTCGGAATTTCCGGAATTTTCGGTTGATTGGTTCTTTTTTCGGAAAATAAAAATATCCGAATTTTCTGGGAACATCCTCAGGAAATTTCCTTACCACTTGTCCTCGTTTCGAAATTTCCGCAAGTTTTGGTTAAATGGTATGTGATTTTGACGTTTGCTCGCGTGTCTGTGATTGTTCAGTGCATAATTGACCTGTCATAATCAAATCATTGTGTTCACGGGTCAATTTTGACTCGCACAGTAAACAAACCAGATATATAATGATTAAAACTAAAGAATTCATTAGTCAAACAAACAAGATATAAATAAATACAATTAAATAGTTAATTGAATAGTTATATAATTAATTACTTCGTGCAGCTTGAATATTAGACCTTTTAGTCTCATATTCAGTGGAAAGTGTTTCTGTATGAATGGTTTTAAAACTAAACTAAAATTAATAACAGCCAAGAAATTAACCAAATGCTCTACAAGTCACTCGCATACCTAGCAATCAAAAGAAGAGATACTAACTTGCATTCCTGTAAGATTCCAATTCGTCTTGATCTCGTTCAAATCATTCCACATTGCGATAAACTCTTGCCTCAGCCTAAAGTACAATGATAGCAATATAGCTCTTTATTTTGCTAAGTGGGCCACTTGTGTCCGCAGCGTATAGCCTGTTTTTATCGCACCAGCCGACTACAATATCTACAACCCAAAAGCCTAGATGATCGCTTACGGGAGGTGGTCGCTTAGACCATATTGGGTCAAATTTTACCTTATTAGCATATGATACCTCTGACTGCAGAGACTTGCCCCATGTTTTAAATGTTTTATTCATGTCAAAAGTTAATTTCGAGAAGAAAATCTGGTACTTCCCGTTGAGAAATTTGCGTCTCTTATACGAACCAGGCGATAATGTTACATATATCTTATTAGACGTTTTGGTGTGTAGTATCGCTGTATATTTTTACGAGTTGTGAGTTTTTTACGAGTTGTGACGAGCCCGTAGGGCGAGTCAAAATACAAACAACGAAGTGAGACTGAGATTTGTTATCAAACGATGTCTTTTCCCAAAATTCTGACTTGCCAAGGTTTTGAACTTCACGCGGCCGGGAGGAACGAGGCGAGTACAAATATCTGACATTTGTACTAGCTCGTCTCGCGCGTTATTTGTACTCTAGGAAGCAGAGTTGGATAATAAAACACCGTATCATCCAATTTTCGCTCCATTATCTGTCAAGTAGTCGACAACTAAAATACGTAGTGGTCGACAACTAAACGCTAACTTTTTAGTTCTCGACAACTAAGCAGTTTCCTTTTTCGAAAAGTGAAACTGCTTTAGTCGTCAACAACAAAGTTTTGACCCATTTTCCCGTGTGCGAGAATCATTGATTTAGTTGTCGAACTGTCGATACATGAAACACATTTTAGCATGCGTATTTTGTTTTGAGCAGGCGTAGTGAACGTTAGTTTCCAAGCTATCGCTGGCCTCCAATGTGTGGAATATAATGCTCGCATTGGACACAATTAGTCGTCAACAGCAAATGCTTAGTCTATAGAGGGACTTTTCTAACTCTTAATCATGCATCCTAGAACTGATAAATGACACTGTTTATTTGGAACAGTGGGAATTTCAAAATTACCGCCATGGCCAAATGAAAATGAACCAAATTTGATTTAAAATGGAAGGTTTCACAAATAAGCCACTTAAGAGTTGCCTGAAAATCTTCCCCAAAAAATAAACTGTGATTTACAGTTGAAAGTAGTTTTCATTTGATTAATTTCATACAAAGGGTCACGCTTTTTTACAAAGATGCAAAAGTAATCGAGACTCGCCGGAAATGACCTACATGTGTCAAGGTAAAAAACCGGCCATGACACTTGTACGTATAGCTTCACAACAACAAAGAACTCTTTGGGGCATCGAGCGTTTTCACTCACGTGGCCAGCTCACATGCAAATTTGTTGAACAAAAGGAAGTGTTTACATAAGAAAAGAGTTCAACTCCCACGGGACTCGTTTGGTACACCGATGTTGGGAATTAGATGATTGCCTGACAACACAATGTTTTCCAGATAAAGCTCGCGCTAAAATCAATCACTTACGATAGAATTTTTTAACGTATATATTCTGCCTCACAAGTCCCGAGTTCGATTACAACACTCTCTAGATTCACTTGAACAAAAGACAAAAAAATCGTACAATGTTTCTTGGTTGGCTACAGTTACTAACGATGACAGATACGCTGCCCGCCCTTTCCGGTCAACTAAACAATCAATTCCAAACGCGTAAAAATAGGTCTGATTATGCAATCACACGATTTCCGACACCCTCCCCCCATTTGCCTCGAGAGAGCAAATGTCCACAAAACTTAAACAACTGGAAAATGAGATATGATCATCGATATATTGTTCATTGTTCATTGTCGTTTATATCCTGGATACGAAATCTAGCTGCCGCTGCAGCATCCCTTCGCGGCCTGTAGACTGGTGCGTCTGCATTCAGGGTCACTGGTGGGGTCTGTATTGTTTTGTCACAGCTTAACTCAAGAGGATACGGATGCTGAATCGGGCGTTCCAGAAACGACTTTCCGGATTTTAGCTTTGTGCCACGAATCACTCCATCACGGCCGGTGATTA
Organism: Micromussa lordhowensis; assembly: GCA_964020085.1. Classification (NCBI taxonomy): domain Eukaryota; kingdom Metazoa; phylum Cnidaria; class Anthozoa; order Scleractinia; family Lobophylliidae; genus Micromussa; species Micromussa lordhowensis. The sequence goes on along the minus strand of OZ026596.1, from coordinate 4,366,839 downwards.
GGTCTTCAACGACTCCTAACTTCCACTGTGCTCGTTTCTTCTCTTCTGATTTGATGATAACGACTTCTCCCTTGGATGGATAGGCTACGTCTCCTTTGTCCAGCGTGACCATAGCGCATCCTTGCACTTCCTTAAATACTTAGCTCTCTTCCGCAGGTCAAGTTCCTGGACGTGATGAGGTTCTAGCTCTGGCAGCATGTTCGGTTGACCATACAGAAAGGAACTCGGGGTCAGGAGGGGTAGCTGAATGTCTTCATCCACGTAACTCAGTGGTGTGTTGTTGAGTGCTACTTCTATGTCCAACAGTACCTCTTTAAGTTCAGTCCAGGACAGCAGGCCGTTTCCAATGCACTTGTGAAGAGCTCCCTTGACGAGTCTCACCATTCTCTCAAATTGCCCTCCCTACCAAGGTGCACGACTCAAATTGAACTGCCACTTAATCCCTTGGTAGGCGAGGAAACTCTGTAACTTCTCGTCTTGCATCACTTGCTTAATCCACTGGGCGGCACCAACGAAGGTTCTTCCGTTGTCGGAGTACACTTTTTGAGGTCTCCCGTGTCGGGCGATGAAGCATTTGAAACTCGCAAGGAATTCTTTAGTTTCCAAGTTGGGCAGTAGATCCAAGAAGAGAGCTCGTGTCAGGCTACAGGTGTACAGTAACACGTACGCCTTCCCCTCTGTCTTCGCGTTCTTACGATACTTCAACGGTCCCGCGTAATCGACGCCGACGACTTGAAAGGGCGTTTGACCTTCCGTTCGATCCCTTGGGAGGTCTCCTTGGGGCGGGGATGAAAATGCCTGTACTTGAAACCGCCGACAGCCGTGGCAACTCTTCACGATTCTCTTGGTCAATCGCCTCAGGCGCGGAACCCAGTGCAGCTCTCGAACCCTTGCCATGGTACTGACATGGTACTTGTCATGGAGCGTTCCGAGATGAAATTGTGTTACGAGTTTCTCCGTGAAGCGCTGACTATCGGGCAAATACACCGGGAAATGCCCTTGGATTCTGCCTCGACATTCCAATAGGCCGTCTTGGTTTGGCTGTAGATTGAACTGTAACCGATCTTCTTGATAATGTTTATCTGCTGCGGCTCTGGTCTGGACTCTTTTCACCCAAAAGGTTATCGCTTTGTTAGTTTCTTCAGTTGTCAGTGGTCCCTTGAGTCTTCCTATCTTCCTTGTGGACGAACCGCATTATCCACGCACAGATTCTCATCGTCTTCCAGTAAGTAAACTTCTCAAGAAGAGTGTCTAGCTCATCAGTAGTTGCTATCGCCACAGCAAAGGCATCTCGCATTGCTTTCTCTTCCGCCATTGATTCGTCTGATGCCTTGGTCACAATATCTGGAGGCTAGCACGCTTTAGCTTTGTTCTGCAACCACTTCGGTCCGTTGCACCAAGAGGGATGTTTTGTCACTCCTCCACCACGGCTTCCAAGGTCAGAACGGTTCTCTGAGGTCCCTACGTGCGGCCAGGTCACTTCTGAATGTGCTTGTATTTTCTCGACTCGGTTACTCACAAACTGCTTATATGTGCCTGGGGATCTGATCCAGTGCAGGGCAACGGTGCTACCGAGCCAGCAGTACCTTTCTATTAGGGGAAATCCATCCAGGGCTGAGACCACGTTTGCTAAGAGATTCACCGCCATGTGGCCAGACACCAGCTCTAGCCGAGGAATCGTTAGTCCCCTTTTGGAGAGTCTTGCTCTCGCTGCCACGAGCCCCTGATTAACGCCTGATTCTTGAACCACTACAGTATATACAGCCGCGGCTACGCCCTTACTGCTGGCATCACCAAAGGCGTGCAACTGGATTGACTCAATGTCCTCTTGATAGGCTGCTAAGGACCCCGGGACTGTAAGCTGTTTGGGAAGTCGCTCCTCCCATTGGAGCCAATTCTGCAGCAACTTGCTTGGTAGCTTTGTATCCCAGTTTAGCTTGGCGTCACATCCGTCACCGTAGAGGAGTTTACCGCTCAAAGAGATAGGAGAAACCAATCCCAGTGGGTCATAGATCCTCGCCACTTTGCTTAAAACTCCTCGCTTGCTGGGGTCAGCCTTCTCTTGTGGAAAACTCACTCTGATAGTATCGTTTTTCTTGTCCCATGGCAAGCCGAGCAGGGTAGCTCCTTCTCTTCTGGGGACGTTTAACTGCTCCTTTGCGTACGTTTCTTCCTCGATGGAGACTGGTTCGGAAACGTTGATTCCAACTCTTTCACATTCGAATGTAATTTATGGAGCTCGAAGGTGCCCTTGGCGAATACAATCTGAGAAGCTGATTTGATTTCTTTTGCCTTTTCACTTGTAGAACCAC
>OZ026596.1:4294527-4359527 GCA_964020085.1 Micromussa lordhowensis | reverse complement strand
ATGAGGACGGATCCTTAAGCGATCAAGTAACGCTGTTGAAGCATACGAACTTCCGGCGCCGGTGTCTAACAACGCACGACACTTGACTCCCATCACTTCCACTACGACGACCGGATACATCACACTTGATCTTTGCAATGAAGTCGCTGTCATCAACTGGTTGCAGATGGAGGTGTGGTGCTTCCTCTGACAAATCTGGCACAAGGAACGGCTCTTGCAATCTTCAGCTCTTTGTTTGTACCCGGTGCAATTGAAACAGAGGCGTTTGTTGCTAAGCATTCTTTTGCGATCGTTGACAGTGGCAACCGTTTTGCAGTCAACTGATTTTGTGATCTTGTTTTTCGCAATAAACGCATCCCCGATTTCTGCCATCTCTCTGCTGTAGGCTTGAAAATTCTTGTCACGCCAGGGCTTGTCACTTTGCTTAGATTGGATCGGGTTTCTTTCCGTCCATTTCCGGAGCTCATCCACTAACTTAGGGAAATTCCATTCTCGCCAAGATTCGTCTGTTCGCACAAGATCCCCTCTTATCCCTGGTAGCTTGTCAATAGTCATTCGCACATATCCATTCACCTCTCGCAGTTTCCCCATTGTTTCTAACGATTGCACATTGAAAAGAAGCTTCTCGTAGAAATCATGGATTCTGGCTGGCTGTGTTCCACCAATCGTCGGCAAAGACATGATGTTTTCCACGTACGCGTTCACGACTTCGCTTGTTTGACCATATTTCCTTGTCAGGATGTTCTTTGCGCGCTCGTATCCCTCTGATGAATAAGGCAAGCCGTCGATTTCAGTTCGTATCTTCGGGTCTACGAGTTCCTTTAAGTAGGAGTACTTCGTCACGCCAGCTATTTCTGCCTTGTCGATCTCGGTTTCAAATTGACTCCAGAACCGGGGCCAATCTGTTAATTCACCCCTAGACTTTGTAATGACAAGCTTAGGAAGTTTGGCGGTCTTCGCAGCTTGAGCTGATGTCGGTTCCGTGGTCTTCGCATGGTTTCCGTTTGTCTTCTCGATTTTCTTCTCGTAGGCTATCCTCATCTCCAGTTGTGTACGTTCAAACTCAAGCTGGTATTTCCTTGATTGCTCTAGAAGGACTTGTTGTCCTTCCTTTTCTGAAAGGCTTTCTTTTTGCCTGTATTCGGTTAACCACTTTCGCAAGTACGCGACGTTCTCATCGGCAGATGTTTGTTCGGCTTCAATTGTTGGGCTCAATTGTGACACGTCATCAAGTTTCTCTCCCTTCGCGATTTTTTCTTGCTCGATTTGAAGCTTAAATTCCTACACTCTCGTTGCGATAGATCTCAAGGACTGAAGTTGGCGTTCCACGCCTTCCACGTTTCCCTTTTCGATAATTCCATCACTCTTCTGCTTGGTAAAGTTAAGCAATTGTAGTTGTGTTTTCAGATCCTCGAGCAGCTTCTCCATTGTATAATCCCGGCGTCAGATCTGGTTGCTGCTCCTTTTGTCACGGTCCCGTCGGAGGTGCCACTTTGTGTTGGGAATTAGATGATTGCCTGACAACACAATGTTTTCCAGATAAAGCTCGCGCTAAAATCAATCACTTACGATAGAATTTTTTAACGTATATATTCTGCCTCACAAGTCCCGAGTTCGATTACAACACTCTCTAGATTCACTTGAACAAAAGACAAAAAAATCGTACAATGTTTCTTGGTTGGCTACAGTTACTAACGATGACAGATACGCTGCCCGCCCTTTCCGGTCAACTAAACAATCAATTCTAAACGCGTAAAAATAGGTCTGATTATGCACTCACACGATTTCCGACACCAACGGTTTCATTGTTTTGGAACACCAATATGGCTGCCGTGACGTCATGTGAAAACGCTCTATATGGGGAACGTTTCTTCCAAAACACTATAACAGTTACCATGTAATTACAAAAGTTTCTTTCTTCTCTTCTCTGTTTCAGCTTGAGGTCTTTTCAACCCAAGTGCTGATTACCACTTAGAGATTTCCGTAATTAACTCTCGTTACTGCACTGATATTTTAACAAGGTTTTTTTTTACAGATGTTGGCTCTATAATCTTTGGAAGAAAGCCTTATTAAGGATTTGCTCTTTCGCTCTTGTGAAGCATCACAGAGCCATTGATAAAAACACTTAAAATAAGCTAATTTTCCTATTTGTGTTCTAGATTTATTTTAGAGAGAAACTCAAGAAAAAATTCAGCCTCATTTTGATTTTACATTTCCCATGAGCGAAGTTTTTTTGTTAAATTCCTGTTATTTACCCTTCACGTTGATCCCTTATATCTTTGCTGCGCTCTCTGCACCTGGAAGAAAAGAACCGAGTCTAGATACTTTTTCATTTATTTATTTCATGCCACCATTGCATATATAATATATAGATGCTAGTCTATCAGTTTGCCTAATATGATATTTTTGCTATTCTAACTCTGCCCCGTTTTGCTAAGAAAAACGTTGACAAGGTTGACAAAGACGAAAATTTCATTTTTAAAAAATCAAAAATCGGGAAAATCAATCCAAAATGTTCAGAATATCCGAAACGTTTAAAAGTTAATTTCTGACAAGAAATTGTACAAGCATTGCAATCACATGTACCATCGCGGTTAAGGAAATTCCATTATTAGTATTATCATTATTATAATTAGAATTTTTATTCCTTGTTTGCATTCGAATTGATTTATATTATTCAATCTAATCTTGTTTAGCAACATTCAATTCATCTACAAACATTTAGAACCTTTACACTAGCAGCCATTTAAATTAACTGTAAATACATCTAGCTTACCAGGATTGACCAGTACACATGTATGCAGCTCCAAAAATAATCCCAAAAAACAGAAAAAGACGGATTAAAGCCCGGTTATCCATTTTAAACTGGTACTTGGGTCCTTAACGAACTCGGCAATCTACCAAATGTGTCGATGAAATCGTGAAATGTTCTGCTATGTAAACCTCGTAGCTTTGAAACCATCTGAATCTAAAAAGAGCAATTCTTCTCTTTTGACAGTCTGTAAATACAACGCTCTTTTCAATCACAATAAAAATTAATATATAAAAGCCAAGACCAACGCGATCTCTTAGAATTTTAGTGTAAAGATTACAGTTTAAATGTAAATATTTGACACTTACCCCCAATCGATTCTACCAAGACCCCAGGTTGGTTATTTGAAAAAAGCTCAAAATCACAAAAGATGTTAAAAAACCTTAGAAGACTCTTTTCATAGCTTTTTATTGCAATCCTTTCTGCGAGGTAAAGCAAATATATGCAACATGTGTGGTAGGAAGACCTGTGTGATACTACAATGGATATTTATTATATGTTGTTGCCGATTCTTGGATAACCCCAATTTGGCCACACCTCGTCATGCAATTTATCTCAACAAAAAAATGCTATCCCTAACTAACGGCCTTAATACCAGCTGTCGCTTTGGTCAAGGACTGAAAGAGCGATTTGGTCTTGTAGTAATTCCGTTTTATAGTTGCAAACATTTGCCTAAGCTTGGAAGGAGCAGGCTGAGGATTTTTTATAAGTATCGCTAATTGTATGAATGCGAAGTGCAATTAAGTATTTACACGCCGAGTAATAATATTTAACTCATTTTCTCAAAATTGCGCGAGCCTTTTTTTTTTGTAAACAGTTCTAAGTTTTTTAGATGAGTAAGCCTGGTAAATCAGCCGTATAGAGTGTTTTCATGTGATGCCCGGCAGCTATATTGGTGTCACAAAACAGCGAAACGGCGGCCTATGTTGGGGTTTCCCCAACTTTAGTGGGAGTTAAAAAATTTTCTTATGTAAACACTTTACTTTATAAATTTGCATGGCTGCTGGCCAGGTGAGTGAAATCACTCTATAGGTAATTGTATGAATGCGAGTGCAATTAAGTATTTAAACCACAAGAGTTATTATTTAAAAACTCTCTCAAAATTGAAAGAATTTTCAAATATCAAGAGTGGTGTAAATCTTTGATTGCTCGAGCTTGCACACGATTACGCATTTATTATATGACTGAGAAAATTACGAACATGTGCGCATTAAGTCACGGTTTGCGCTTCAGTGCAAATTAAAAAAATCAATGATAAATAGGTCTGCTTTCAGCCAATCAAATTGAAATAATTTTCTCAGTGGTATAATCATGGCTGAAACGCTTCTTTTGTTGGGTGTCTCTTACCCCACCCCGGCCCTGCTGACTACTGACAAAACAATTCATTGGTAACATTTAAACTGAGAAGAGGACTCGGAGAAGAAAACACACGAACATTGAGAAGTTGTTATGATCATAAATTGTGGTTTTGAGTGACTTTGTAGAATGAAATCAAAGCGAAAAAATACCGTGATCAACTTACTAAAGAATAATATCGGAGCCTAACAGGATTTAATAACAAATCTCTGTTTTCAATGCGTGCGTATGTTGGTGGTCATTTTAAGTACCAGTTTGAGATTATTTCTGTGAAAACAACTTTGTTTTTAGCTCTCGCCCCACTGGGAATTATATATTCGAATACTCGCTACCTGAAAATGAAATTGATGTAATCTTTATTGCTTCGGCCATGGAGGATTTCTTGATAATTTATCCGATTTTGTTCTTAACGTGCACTGCAAACAGGCGTAAGGGTGATGACCTGTACTGGAAAATCTGCAGAGGTAAAGGAAAATATTCGGTAAGGTTAACTATTCAACAAGACTTGGATAAATTAAATCCATTAGAAATTCTAGCTAACAATGACACTACAACACATGTTTCGTATTTGATAAAGGAGCAGCCTTTGCATTAATTAGCAATTAGATTATGATCATGGCAGTTTCGTTGACTGTCTTTTCTTCCTCTAGAAAACATCCTCGTCCAAGTAAGAGCTTGGAAAATTTATCAGCGTCGTTGTCGTTGTCCATAAAATCGAGAATTCTGTCATATCCATGACCTGAAGAGCACGGCAAGGAATGAACCAGGATGTCATCATAACTGGACTACTCCAGGTTAGATTGATTTGAATTTAAGAGGTTGCGAGAGAGGGTAGAGAAATGATGGACTTATCAATTGTCTGAAAGAAGTAAAGTTGCGTTCCTTTTAAAGGAATCATGGCAAAGCGAGAGAAAAGCCAATAGTTATAACTTCGCTACAAGGGAATCTTTGTTTACAACATTTACCTCATTAGCATACGTATTGTAGTAGTATTGTATGAGCTCATTGGCGCTTTTGCCACCCAGAAATTTTGCTGGTTTTGAACGCCAATTTCTCATTGAATATTACATCCAAAGAGTAACATTTCACCACCTACAAAGTTTCACAAGCTCTCTTTAAAGACCATTTAAAAATGTGTGAAATCACTTTTGTCTCTAGCACGATGCCTTCTTTGGGTTAAGTCGCATGATAAGGGGAAAAATTTAAACAACGGTCGAACTATACTAATGATTTTTGCACTCTTGTTCATACCTACCTTAATCATGACGCAACAAAACCACAACTAAAGTGGCAATAATGCAGCATGAAGCGTCCAGTTTGGTCATTCTTAGGGTTAAACCTCCGAAACCTTTTGCAGAAAGAATCGGACCCAATATCGACACAATCTGTAAAGATAACAAGGAACGTGAACAGTTAGTACAGATCAAGTAAACGTCTCCTGTTACGGCTATCAATGTGTTTTCAAAGCCGGGTATGTATGATCTCTTAAAATTTCATATGTGCAGAAAATAAGTTCTTCCTGGATAATTTTCATTATCAATGGCTGGATAGAAATCAAGATCAAAGACCAAAGGTAAACACTCTAGCCAATCACAAGTTACAAGGCAGTCTAGTGAACCAATCAAAACTGATTGGCGGACTGGTCCAGGTTTCACAGTGGCGGACGCGAAGCGCGGGAAAACGGGTGCGAGTCACGATTGGTTGTTTGGTTTTATTTTTGATTGGATGACAAAGTGGCGCGAACATTTTAAATTCAAATATTTTAGATTCGACACACGAGCACTGAAACTGCTGTATGAAGCAAAGTTCTAACATTTCACTGTTATATGATACAAGCAGTTTCCATTGCCACAAGCTCCAATTTACACAAAGTGTCCAAAAAAATTAATACTATTGTCAATGCATGACGAGGAACGTGGAAATATTAAGGAGAGGAATCGTTATTCTTGAAATTGTTACCATTAGCAGGCTGATCGATGGTTAACGGCAGAGCGCCTTACGAACGATTGGTGATTGCTTACTCAGCTTTAGCGCTATTCTGACATACACTTTACTATCCTGACTTACCGCATGAAAACGCAGGCCTGTCATGAATAACGTCTTTCTTCACATCTTTGTTGGCATTATGAAATACAATAAATGCATCAGCATGACAGATGATAACTGAATATTTTGTCTGTAACAAATAGACGGACAAATTAAGAATACAAGAGGTCTTAAGAATTATGTTGAAACTTTCCCACGCACCAATACTTAGCTTTCATCTCCAAAAAAATGAACTAGACCTCACGCTAGTGCGATTACATATATATACTCCCAATTTTTAAGATGGTATTCGCAGTTGTGTATTGAATATAAGATAAAGTTGTTCATGCACTAGGTAGATTACACGTAAGGGTCCACACCCACACGAGGATACAGTTAAATGATTTTAGAACAAAAATATGGTTGTGTCGGGATCTGGGCGCAATATCATTGCACATACGCGAGACAGGCGGGAATGAAGAAACAAAAGTCCGCACCATTAGGGTTTACTTGCTTGTACTTGTTTCATGAGAGTACCAGAACGGACATTTATTTCGGAATAATTGTATGGCAGCAAAAAGAAGCTTCAAATTTAATGTTTTTTTCATGTTGTTTTGGAAATGAAGAAATGAGTATTCTAGGGTCGAGTAAACTACTAGAAAACTAGTCGATTTCAAAAACCTGCAGTTATGATATGATATCTTCGCAGGGAGTGCCAGAGGAAACTGAATAAATTTGGATATTTTGGAGTTGTAGCTGAATCTGCATGAAAAGTCTCGCGACTCGAAACCTGTATAATGCATTGAGCAGTTTTTTAACTCAGAGAAAGTTAAACTTGCAGCGACGCGCCAAAAACTATGAACAATAATCTTTATGTAGTTACAATTCTACAATTTATGCTCTGTGGGACCGGCAGGTATTTTTTGCAGGTCACATTCCACAGGTCACAATTACAGGTCACTCAATATTTGCCCGAAAACAGCATAAAAACAATCTAAACAGTGCTAATAGAACGAGGCTAACCCTAAAGTATATCTTCAGTAAAAACATATTTTGTTTGGTTGCACAATTCTAGAGACCTGTGACTGTGACCTGTAAAAGAAACCTGTCTCTGTGAGACAACCTTCCTGACTTGCTGACAAGTAATCCTGCAACGGATTTCATTCCTCGTTTCAATTGCGCACAGTGCACTTTGATTTAGTTATCGGTAGAAAGCTCATATAAGGAGTTTTATTCTATCTTACCTTGTTGATCTTCTTGGCATGATTCACCAGTACCTCTTTGAGATTGAAGTGAAACTAAAACAACCGCACCAAAAACCAACGCCAACAGCTTCTTGTGGGACATTTTCTTCAAAACCTGGTCACTTCTCAATTCGTCCAGCAATGAAGATGTACTTCCTCTTCAGCTGCACTCGACCAGTAGTTTTCCATTCTTAATTTTTGGCATGTTGCCGTTAAGATCTTACTGTTGATTTTTTCCTTCCCGACCAATTGTTTCCTTCCCGACCCTTTGTTGACTGATCAATCAACCCAGAAAACCAACAGAACGATTTCAACGGAAAATGAACCGCAGGTAATTTTACAGGAATCGGCAGAGCCGCATGTTTCTATTCTTGCCAGAGTAATTTGCTCGATATTGTGTTTGCTTGTTATGGTGTCAGTGGATACTTATTAGATGCTCTGCCCGGAATTCTCAGTTCAAAATTCCATATGTCTTAAGAGACGTTTCTCGTTATGAAGTTATAATCCATTTTATTGATTCACCGAAGTAATAGTGGTAGAACCCGGTAATGGCAATTTGTAGATACCAGCGAGAATATGGCGTTGTCCCCGAAGTCGTCGTCATTGCTTAATAGGCTAGGGAGATTTAGGGCCTGTTTACATGGAGGTGGGGGACCCCAGGTAGGTGAGGTAACCCGCCTAGGTGGGGTAACCCGCCTCTCCATATAATCTCTCATTTTTATTTGATCATGTTTACATGATAGGTGGGGTACCCGCCTAGGCGGGTTGCCCGGTCTGCCAGGTAGGGTAACCCGCCTAGCCGGGGTCGCATTTTGCCATGTAAACGACTCAAGGTGGGGTAACCCGCCTAGCCGGGGTCGAGTCCATGTTACATTTGCAAGCGCGCCAAAGTGCGTAAAAATTTGAACCAGAACAATATGGCCGTTAATTGCCTCTGGCGGAGGCTTTGTATCATCAAAAGTGACAGTATTGAAATGCTGCAGCATTGAAATGCTGCAGCGAGAGCAGAAAATAAAGATAAAATAACACTGACCGCCAAAATGCATCGTTCGTCCGCCATTTTCAATGTTTACATGCCTAGCGACCACGCAACAACGTCAAGTAAAGTCACCCCGGTACCCCGGGGTTGTAAGTTTGCATGTAAACGCTGGCCATTTTCCGACCACGGCTAGGCGGGTTACCTCACCTACCTGGGGTCCCCCACCTCCATGTAAACAGGCCCTAAGCAAACCACGACGACGACGACAATGAGCACGCCACCGAACAAAAGGTTTAATGAACAAAACAACAGCTGTGCACGTGCGTTATAAATCTGTGTACATTTCTTTGCCGTCCTCTGCAAAACAGCAACGTGAAAACACCAAGTTCTCCAGCGTCTACGAAATGTGGACGACGACGGCTAGTTTTTCGTATTTCCATTTGGAATTGAACGCCGTCGTTGCATACTAAGCTTAGACACAGTTTTAGAGCCATTGGCATACCGAACAGATCTAGACAATCGCGACTTTTGCTTGTAATAGACTAGACTTCAAATTTCTATTTAAATAACATGAAGAGCGAAAACAACAGGAAGAACAAGGCAACAATGGCGGCGAAAACAACACCAACAACATCCACAACAATAGCAGCGGTAAAAACAACAACAGCAACAAAATATAACAATAAAGACCTGTGGATACTCTGCTCTTCACCTAGCCACACAGTCCACATGAAAAGCTACACTTCTCTGTCAAATAGCGAAAATTCTTGTTTCCAGGCCTACGCATCATTTAAAATCGGTTACAGAATCTATTGAACAGTTTATTAGAGCAGCCTGTGAGCAAAACACGAACAATAAGAAATGGATACTTGCACTTTTTCTACCTGGATGCACTGTTTGCTTTATGCGTCAGTATACAACACAATTCACGACTATTTGGGTGTTGCTATATATACTGACGCATTAAAACGTTTTTATTGTGATTAAAAAACACACAGGAGCAAAGCATGGAGCGCTCGAGTCTCTACGATCCAGTAACAAAACGTTTTTAAGAACACATGCGTGCATCATTCTTTGTTTTTAAGGTTAGCATTTTTAATTTTCACTCAGGAATTTTTGGAAGCTCTAACAGTATAAATTAAAACTTACAACACTGCAACAGAATGCAAAAAGCAACTGCAATCTAAGAACGAAAAGGCGCTCGAATTCTTAATTCAAACAGCAAAAAAAGCTGAACTGTAGGATAGGTTCCTGTTGCCAATTTCTCACATGACCTATGTAGATGCCAGTAACGACTACTCTATTTTTCTAAAAAATCAGGAAGAAATCATCAACCCAAGGGGTTAATTTACAATAATACATCATAGGCTAGCTGGCTGGTTTTGTGGTAGTTTGTTACACCTGTATCATTTAATTTACTCATTTGCTAAATTCGTGGCTATGTGTTATGGGCAACCTAAAGAGTGAATCATAATAGGACCAATTTCGATATATTAAAATTCAGCCTAACACAATAGACCTCAGCACGAGGCACTGGGGAATAAACCTCACAAACTCTGTCGTTATTCGGTTAAAAAAAGAGAAACACTGTATCGAGTGAAGACAAATGCCGTTGCTCATTCGTGTAAAGGGTCATTGCAAAGTATCAATTTGCCCGCATGTAGAATATTATCTCAATAAATTTTGAAAACTGCGATTTCATAATCATCAGATCTATGTCTGATCTGATAGTAGATAGCAGACATAATTACATTTCTAAGTGGGATTTATGGCATCAAGGCGGGAAAGATAATAAGTTCTTGTCCGATTTAGACTGTCTGCATTGAAGTTCTAAATTTTGTTTTCTGTGATTTTCTCCGGGGAATTAATATTTCAAAGCCTTTATATCTTACTGTGAAAATTCGATATGCGCTACTTGTGATCATGCCTTACTTGTAGATGACATGAACAAACTAATTGTTAGGACTACCGACAGTTGAAACTTATTTTTTTCACAATGCCTCTGATATGACTCCCGAGAGGGGGGAGGGGGGGGTTCTGACTTTATTCCCCACCTCGACTGATTTAGTTCACCTGCCGGTGTTGCCAAGCAATTAATAGATGTGTACAGTACAGTGCAACCAAAGCAAACGACTTAGTTCTTTGATCTACAATGCGTGTGTTCTATAATTAATAAATGTAGCCACAGCAGGCACTGTTATGTGTTAGCACTAAACCAGTGGTCAGTGCCAAACTCCAATGTGACACGCGTGATGTCATTTCAGACATTTACAATGACTCACAATATAGCGAAGCGCGCGAGGCCTAAAAATGGAATGCAAATGATTATATCCCCCGCCAAGCTCATACAACATCAGCGTATCCTGAGAGAACGAGAGGGGATCTAGGCGAAGTTTTCGTTTCAAAAAATGTGTTTTAGGAACATCGGCTGTTTTAGAAACTGTTTTAGGAAAATCGTCCGCCATTCCGGTTTGTTTGTCTGAGTCTTGTTTGAGTCATGACGTCAATCGCGTCTACGATGAAATTTTAAAATGTCATGGGTAAGTACTAGTAGAATTTAGTGGCAATAAATAATTGATAAGGACAGCGATAATGCCTACACATATTTCCATGTAATTTAACACGCCTGGTTATAATGTCTTGCCAGTGTTACAAGTCTGATCGTGGATGTACTGAATTGACTGATAAGAGACAGAAAATTAATGAACTTCTTATTTTGATGCCATAGGATCAACATAATTATCCTTTTCAACGGAGCCCTCTTTTGCGACGACGGTTAGACTTACCTTGAAATTCATGCTATGAGAGAAAAGTTAAGGGAACATTTTAATAAGATAGCAAATCCGCCAAAAAGGAAACAATAAACGGCAAAATGGTTGATAATTATTGAAGGAAATTCAGACTCATGTAGAATTGAATTTTGAGATACGCGTTCTCTGACGAAATGGAAGAAATTCAGTTACTTGTGAGTGGTAATGCACTATTTCTTGCAGCTTGGCAACAGTCCTGACTGAAATGGTTTCAGAATCTTTATTTCTTTGCTTTATATTTTTTCGGGCAGGGATGGCCCAGTGACCATGGGGAGAGCGCTCGCCTCCCACCAGTGTAGCCCGGGTTCGACTCTGGCCCCGTGCCATATGCGAGTTGAGTTTGTTACCGGTTCTCGTCTTGCTTCGAGGATTTTTCTCCGGGTTCTTCGGTTTTCCTCCCTCTACAAAAACCAACATTTCCAAATTCCTGTTCGACCAGGATAGAGGACCCACATGAAAACCAGCAAAGGCTGATGTGGCTTCCTCCTTTGCCATCACAAGACGGTAAAACAGGAAACTGAATCTGGGAAGGAGGGAACGTTTAAGTAGCCACGAGAATATATAAGACGATCGCACGTACAGTTGTTCATGGGTGTTTAGTGCGCTTTCCATTCGATGAGAAATTTTTGGTGTGAATTTCTAGAAGTTCTTGATTTTCTTGATTTAATTTGTGCGTCTTCTAAAATTAATAACATTAACCATGGGATGAATTGTAATTTCTGGCAATATGCGATGTCGCGAATGACATTGCTGAACCCCACTGCAACACATTTTTAAACATTCCTAAACCTATCACAAGCTAAGCTTTGCTATTACTATAGTGAGCTGGACAAAACCATCCAAGAAATGTGAATAATTTTGTGATTGTCTTAAACCTTATTAAATTCCACGCATGGGAAGTTATTTTCATCGGATCACGTAAGGAAGACTTGCGTTACAGGCTATCCACATTTGCAGACTGAATTATAAAAGTACGAAAAACATGCGATTTCTCAGAAAAGAAACGTCGATCCAGAACAGTTTTGTCCAGCGTAATATGGCAAACCAGGAAGCTGAACCTGGGGAGGCGGAGAAGTTGAAGTATCCACGAGGAAATAGAACGATGTGTGCATGTGTGGGTGTTACGGGGGTGTTAAGCTGTCTTAGAAGTTTAAAAAAAAAACAAACAGTAACGATCACGCAGAACGCTTTCAAAGAAACTTTAATTCTCTGACCGGCTAATGGTGATTTAGTCTCAGTGTAATAAAGATGCAGGTTAAAGTTTGGAATCTAAACTATTTTTTTACGGAAAGAATGTGGATTCCAAGCATTTGGCGAAAACTAGTCTGAACGCTTTAAGCCCGTTAAAAATCACTCCTTTGCCACTTGTGGGCTTGACGACAAGCGCGGGAATTTTCGCGCCATTTTATCTCTAGCAACCAGTCTGATGCTCGTGACCGCGTAGGCGGGAACATGAACGCGAACAAACGAGTGAGAAATATATTTTGTTCAGTTCTCGCTGCTGTCAGAAACATAAGTACGGAGAATAAACGAAATATACGTTTCTGGCGGAATCTACCAAATTATGTACCAGCTGGTCTATGCGGTAAGAATTTCAAGCTTTGGCGACAGAAACAAACTAATACAGAATTTGCTAGGTTCCATGGCACTTGTTTCCTAGTGGTAAAACTTTCGGTATAGCCTCAATAGTACCCAAATTCGAGGTGCAAAACACCTTTTGAATATGCACTTGTTTTCTAAGCTCTAGATTTTTCTCCAGATCAGCTTGGCGAGACATGACTGAGGAAATTCATTTAATGTTGAGCTCCCCTATGAAACGATTCTGGGTAAATTGTTCATTTTGCGTGCCCCGCTTTATACTTGGATAATTATAAGTGAGCAGCTAGCAAAGATTTGAATAACTGATCGCGTTTTATATAGCCTCACCATTCGGAAACTGACTTCTAGGCCATTCGGAGGTAACCGTTCATTATTTCATCGTTTACTTTCTTTCGCACATTTAATTAAAGTGCGAGAGTCCCCTTAAACATCAAAGAGGGAGATGTCACCAATGTCTAGATTCAGCTAGTACAGAAAAATTAAATATTTTAGGAAATGCATCAAGTTAATTTTTCACCACCAACTCTTTTAAGCGCCGTTTGTCTTTTTGAGATAGAACTTAGAAAATATGTATCTTTACACAATTATGGAATCTACATTTTGGGAAAGAACATAACAAAACAACTCGTGAACGTTATATACACCTGAAATTTATTTCAGCAATTTACACAGTGAATACTGCATCCTATGTACCGCGATTAACAGTGAAACACAATTATGAACTACGCAATGTTAGCCATAATTTTAGTGGCTATTCTATTCTAAGCTAGCACACGTACAAACTAAAGAGGCATTCCCACAGTCTGAAGCTCAACTTATAACCTCGCATACATCACCAAGGCTGATAACTGCAAAACAAAAACATAGATTTATTAGTGAAATAAATTTGGAGACACTAGTCGTGGTCTAATTACCAAAGAGAAGGAAAACAAAACAGAAAAACTACAAGTGGATGCACAAGCGAAATGCGAGTCCATTCAGCGGTTTTTAGCCCTCAAAAGGATAAGTACTTGGTGTATCCCTTATCATAGTGTATTTAGAACGTAGCATAGTATAATTATCCCTTATTATAGTGTATTAGATACACTATAATATCTGGAAGGGATACATGAAGTACTTAGGCTCAAAAGTGCTTTATTTTCCTTAGAACACCGTTTTTCTTATTCGCTCATAGATAACATGGAGTCGCTGTCTAATCGTTTTAGTAGACAATTCTATGCATTTTTAGCCTAATAAAAAATATCACGTTCCCCTTTAAGAGCAAGGTACGCGCGATCGTGGTCTATTGGCGAGTGGTCAACACTGGATGAAAGCGGGCTAGATCAGCTCCGCCGATTTTCAAAAGACGAAACTTCTGGAATACGTATTGTCATACTTGGCAGGAATAGCATGAAGCCTAAGGTGTAACTTTCTTTTTCTACTAACTGGGACCTTAATTCGCACGTGCCGGTATCACGTTTCGCATAATATAGCCAATCGAATTATTGCGTGGGCTTACCTTGAATCGTACCTCCACAAATTATTGGCATATTTCTTTTGAAGGGAGTTGCGGAAAAAAGCCCCTCAAATAGATTGTTTTCAAAATAACACAAACAGTAATTTCATGCGGAAGCTTTCAATTTTAACTCTAATCCTTAGGCCTTCAATAGGTGGAATAGTGAGTCGGTGAGTCGGTGAGTACGTGATCCCGTGATCCCGTGATCCCGTGATCTCGTGACTCCCGTGAGTCCATCAGTTCAACAGACGTCAGTCTGTCAGTCAGTGATTCCATCAGTTCGACAGTCACCAGTCCGTCGGTACGTTGGTCTGTCAGACCGTCAATTCGTCCGTACCTCACGCAGAACGTCAGACATACCGTCAGTTAGTCAGTCAGATAGTAAGTTAGCACCTTGATGAAGGCATATCGATTTCGTTTTCTAGTTTGCACTCATGCCTATCTGCGTGTACACAGTAATAAAGGGAGTATCGATTTGTGCTTCTTATACAAACCTGAAAACCATTTGTAGATCACTTAGCATTCTTTACAGGTCGACTTGCACTTTCTGGTCATTAACCTTCCTTTAAAGGTGCTTTTATGGCACCAACTGCTTGCTCTTCGGCAAAATTTTTCGGAGTAATAGTTAGCACATCCCAATCCTGGCGAATAAAAAAAGCGGGAGCAAGCTCATGAGGAAAATGAAATGCTTCGGTATTAGGAATTAGTACGTAGCAAAGATTTAATCATTTGATGTATAGAAATGATTAAGCCATCGAGAGTAAGAATTGTTTTCGATTTGAGTTCGCAAACACTTCTAAATATTTCATTGTTTTGACGGCCGTATTTTTTCGATTTTCTCATGCAAACACAAAGTGGAATTCTTAATTAATGTCAAGGAAATCGTGCAATTCAACTTTAGTAACTCATGGCAAGTGGACCAGAATATGATGATGATGATGATGATGATGATGGTGTGATAACGATGACGACGACTCAGATCATAGAAAATTATTGGTTCGTTGCTGAACCAATTGTGAAGCCATGTGCATCGGAGTTGGGGGATGTTGATCGTATGATCACCAAGACGTCCTCTTGCTTTTGGAAAACTATTATTGAAATTAACAACACAGGCCAGCTTGATCTAGCAGTGAACCAAGAGAGACACTCCACGCCCAGTTGTAACGCCAATAAGTTCCCTTTTTACAGATAAATATTTAAAACCAAGTCGCGGTTCATCTTTGGCAGTTTTGCGATGAAAGCAATATAAAACGAAAATTTGGAATTAATTATTTAGCTGTTGAATGTACCACAGGCACAAGATTGCTGAGCTTTTAAAATAAACGATTCTTAATACATGAAAACGAGGAGAGTTTGGAAAAAAATAAAATTTTGTGGTCAAACGAAACACAAAACTGAAACAGCTCCCTGTGATGCTGAAATCATTCGCTACTACACAAGTATGTCAAGTGCGAACTTAGAGAAGACCCAAACAACTTGCTATTGACAAAAAGTAACATGAAATGATTCTTAATCCTTAACAAAGTCGAGGAAAGACTGTGGAAAGTGAAAATTCTCAGTTTTCATTTGACTACTAGATAAGAAATTGATAAATGTTTAATTTCATCAACTTTTAACCACAAATTTGTCAATGCATTATTTTGCATGGTACTTAACAGGTGCGATTCCCCTTCGACAATTTTCGCATTAATTGTTGTGTTGGATGCGGTGAATTCACTGATAAAACTCTTCCTTTTTTCCTTACCTCTCTTCTCCTGGACATCGTCTTTTGCATCGTCGTCCTTGAGCATTGAGGTATCGAACTCATCTAGGTCATCAAAGTCCTCCGCTAAAATTTTAATGTCATCGTCTAACAGGGGAAAAGCCGACAAAACAAGAAGTTACTTAATCTCCTTAATCTCTTTCTTCCACTACTTTTTTGTGCCATACTTTTTTCTCAATCGTGAGAAAAAAGATCTTTAAAATCAATTCAACTGAAAACGTTATTCAAGGCTTGAACTCCATATATTCTTAAACGACACGACCAAACTAAGTTTGTTTCTAGTGTATATATAAAACGACAGCTTGTGGAAAACCACCTATGGCGCCTGATCATGATTCTCAAGAAACAAGTGATGCATATAGTCAAGAAGATTAGTCAAGTAAAAAAAAAATGTTTTGATTTTATCCTACCGTCAAGACCGTCAAACAAGGACGCCGCAGAAGCTTTCTGGAACTTCATGAATATCAACATAGTTCCAAGAAGGAAAATGAACACCTTGATAGAAAACATTTTTCCCAGTTGATCAAACGTTACCCAGCGAGGTCGTCTTCTGGCGAGGTAGCAACTTAAGTGATTCTGTCAGGAAATGTTCTTTTGTAATATATCGCGCAAATATTTTTGTATAATCAAAATATCAATATGATTTCAGCTGGCTTTGACCACTAGAAAACTAGGATAAAACCATATGAGATTTTCATCACTCAACTCTCTCGCATTCGGTGATGTCTGGGTCGCTGGGTGATAAGTATCATATCCCACAGTAAGCCAGCCAATGTGATTTGGTTTTGATCATTCACGTCATAAAGTTTCATCTGGTTTCTTTCAATTTGGGCGCTTTACAATTACTCATTAAAATTGTTTTCACATCCGGGCTGGCGCTTGCAAGTCCGTCGACTGGGTACACAAACCTTTAGTGCCCTTAACGCCCGAAATAAGTTAAGCGGAGCTTGCTATTCCGAACTGAAAAAAGAACAAATGCCTTCTTAATCTGACAGGCTTATCTTCTAGGAAGATTTGGCTTATATATTCTCTAATACGTTTGTCATGCATATTTCATCTGGGTTTTTTCTAGCTAAAACAATTAAAGAAATCCTTTAATTTTCAAAGACTATTTCTTAACTATGTTGCTTCTCGGAAATTCTACAACGCTACAATAAAAATACTATCTAGTGCCTGTTACTCAATCGCTAAAACTGATCCATAAATGAGCAAGCCTGAATGTTTATTAACAGTGAATGAAATATTTTTTTTGCATAAGCGTTGATGAGAAAGAATTCGCGGTCCTGTGGCGAAATCGCTGATAATATTTGTTTTCTTCATTTTCATGCAGAGCTTAGCTACGAAGCTCAAGAAAGGCACCTACTTTGATTAATTGGTCTCAACGTGGGATTTTATCGTAAGCGAAATTGACAAAAATACACAAGACTTTTTCTCTTTTGAAAACGGAAATGGCTTAAATTTAAGCAATTGTTGCTAAAAGCGTGTTTTTAAGAATCGTGTCGATTTGTGGTAAATAAATGTGTGAATTGTCGACTACGAATAAATATTTATCCAAGATGATTTGAACACACCGCAAAGAGTGGGCAGAGGCTCGTCAGTAAAGCCGAAATGAGAAATTAATCGAGATATACTACATCCATCAGATAGATTTTAAAATACAAAACTACAAAAAATTATCTTTAGATGGCTTGAAAGGTGTTTTTCTGCGCTAATTTTTAGTTAAAAGGACATCAGCACTTTGCATCTTCAAATACAATTTTAGGGTTAATTTTCAGTTACTTTAAATGAATCAACTCTTCGAGGCATTTGGCAGTCAAAGAGTGGGGGAAAATAAGCTGCCTTAAGGTTTCAGGAAGCTAATTTTGGTTGAAATGGCTTAGCTGAGGCCTTCGGTATTCGCTGTTGGTAATGCCAAGGAATTAGTTTGTCTAGAACTAAATTTGAAAGCTAAAGGCTGGCAACCGGATTTTCTTTTAAAAAATGGAGAAACAATATTTGTGACAAAGACAGGCCTCTTTACTAGACAAAACGTGGAAGTGTGAAAGAGATAATTAACGTTGAAACTTATTCTTAAACATACAGAATCGCGACACAAGCAATATTTTATCAATATTTGTATATAAAATACATTGATTATTTTTAACAAAACAGTTGAGTGAGCAAGAGTGTTTTTCTTGCCGTGTTTACGTCGAACTTGTGAAGATTAATTCACGGAACAAAACACGTTGAATCAGTGAAGTTTACTGCACAGCTGTACTTTCCCACGGGTTGAAGTCAAGTGAAATATTGTTTATTCAGCCTGAAGTTGACACACCCAAAGTACTTTTAAAAGTGCTGTTTCGATATGAACAGTACCTCTGCGCTAGTAGCGCTTTACAAGTATGTCATTTTGATGAAAAGGCGAAAGAAAAGCAATAACAGTACTTAATAATATGTTTGAAAGAAAGCGCTGTCTTGAGGCGAAAATTAATTTGTTTCAATTTACGTCCTCGATTTGCTGGTTTCTGATTGGTTCTTGTGATACAGCTTTGCCGCTTTAATATTTTATAACACGGTGAAAGCCAGATGTCAGTAACGCCAAGAAAAAAGAGCCAAACCAGCATCTGTGAACGAGAGTCCCATTTAGTTTGTTATTCACATTTCTTGATATTGCTTTAAGTATACTCAAGAATTCCGCCCTTTCGTATTTCTGCGGGTCTTAATTATTGGCAAATAAGTGGACTCTAGTTAATTCAACTTTGTTTAAATTTCTCGAGAGTTCGGATAGATGATTTTCGGAGTGCAGTTTGAAAGTAATTTTATCAAGGGGAAAACCTCCTTCGCATTTACCCGCTGGGCCTACGCACTTTGAGCTTTTGGAAGGAATATATACTTTTTCATTAGAAATGTAACAATCAGCTCAATTGCGTGGAAATTTTCATAAAATAATCGCTTGCTGATTTTGATTACAACATAGTTTTTATATACTTTTTCGCAGCGCGAAAATACGACGGGACTTTCATAAAAGAGAGCTTAAAAAACAATTTTATAGATATCGTTTTCCCAAAGGGCCTCTTAGCCAATTTTAACACACTGGAGGGCAATTGTTTCATTTGAAAATTAGCTACTTCAGTCATTGCGAATGTGTAGTTTGCAACCGCCATTTCGTTCTCACACAGCGAGTGGCGCGTTTTTTTTTTTTTTACAAAATTTCTCATTCGCGATAAAACAACTCTTGTCTAATCTTGAGTAGTGCAACAGTGCTGCGACATTAAGCGTGACTAATCAATTTATTTTGGCGTAGCCACTTTCCAATTTTAGCTATTGTATTATCACAACCTAAACCAATTTACGACATGGTGTTAGGAGTAAGTCTGTGATAAAAAAAGCTTTCTATATAGGTTGATTTTCTGAGTAATCAGTATTTCGTAAAATAGATCTCGACGACTATGGCGAGCCGCCCACGATGTTTGGCGGATGTGCTTATAAATGATCTTTTTTAAAAGCTTTTCTTCTTTTTAGTTTGTAGATTATACACCCTTCACAGTGAAAAAATGTTAAAAACCTTTTTACCCGTTATGTCTGGCAGTTAAAGTAGTGGTTTTAAAAATTCATGTAATTCTACTCAAAGTGGATGTGTTTAGCAATCGACCAAATTGCACAAAAAAATTATTAATAATAATAAAAAGCTTTATCTTTTCGTAACCAGAATCATATTTACTGGTAGTGCTTCGAATCGGACACGTCTCAAGGAAATGGATTAGTTTTGGTGGTTACGGGGGGAGGGGGTGGTATTCACACTTGCAAAAAGCTTCCCTGTCTCTTTCATGACTGAGTTACCCCAATCTCGAGACCAGATTCCCCGGGCTCGAGATTGGAGTTACCCCTGTTGCGATTAGATTAATAAAAACCTCTTCATTCGGCCTCAAGCCGTAATCGTTATTCCAGTTCGCCTTTACTAAAGGTGTTAGTCGATCAGCTACTCTAGACCTGCCATTGTTACTTTAAAATACCTCCCAGAATATTGGCCCGGAATAGAAGGAGTAGGGGCGTTGCTATAGATACCACTTATCAGCTAAGTGACAGGTACCGTCACTAGTTTGCCTACTAGGTTCTCCGCTGTACACCTGGGCTGGGTTGTTCAAAGCCCGATTAAGCTAACCCAGGGTTAGCGAGAATTTTGATTTCAGTTTTGCAACTTTTCGGAGAGGTTTTCTGTTTATATTTTTTGGCCTTCCATTTTGAATTTGAATACTCTCAAACTAAACAAAAAATAGGAAGCGAAAAACATTTGTATACAAGAAAAATTAATGCTTCGGTTAACTTTTAATCCTGGGTTAGCGTTAACCGGCTTTTGAAAACCCGGCCCTGGCTCGTATCAGGGAGTGTTAACAATAATGACCACGGCGTCAAGGACGACGTCTAGTAGAACTGAATAAATTTATATTTTTTCTTCGGATTTCGCAGATGTCTAGATCTGTTTAGTATACCTATCGCTCTCAGAACTTGCTCAAGCTTAATATATAACGAAAGCGCTAAATTCCAAATGAAAATACGAAACTTAGCCGCTGTCGGTCATGTTCTCCAAAAAAAGCAGACCTTAGTCATTTCACGTGCACATTGTACTTGTATCCGAATATTTTTCAATTCGCAACTTTTTCTTTCCGGATACGGCTTCCGTCCACACGCATCCGGCGAATTCGACAGCGTGTCCGGATATTTTTGAATCCGCCCTCCAGAGTGGAAAAATTAACCCGCAACGAATCAAATAACGTTCAGACGGCGAATCGGGATATTTTCCAATCCGATGACGTACAAAATCGTGTCCAGTCTCTTACCGAACAATAAACCAATATGGCGGCACAGCGTGTAGGTCTAGTTTCTCTTCTTCTTGGACTCATTTCAAGTCGCGTAGCTTTTATGGCACATGCTCTGAAGACTTGGTAGTACTGGGCACTGGAGCGAATCCGGATACCATCGGATGCGTGTGGACAGGCGAATTCGATTTGAATACGCTAGGTGTGGACGAAGAAACTTTTAAACCCGGAAAGAAAAAGTTGCGGATTAAAAAATATCCAGATACGTTTTGACGGGGCCTAAGAAATGTACGAAGCTGTATAACGCACGTGCCGGCACAGCTATTGTTTTGCTCATTAAACCCGTTGTTTTCTGGCGTCCTTGTTGCCATTGCCGTGCTTAAGCTCCCTAATAGGTACCTTAAGCAATGGCGACGGCGACGCCAAGGACGACGTCCAGTAAAAAATAGTTCTATATTTTACCTTCGAATTTCGCAGCTGTATGAATTTGTTCAGAGCACCTATCTCTCTCAGAACTCATTCAAGCTACGAATGCGTTGAATTCTAAATTAATAAAATACGAAAAATTAGCCGCCGCCGTTCGCGTTCTCTAAAGTAGGCAGAACTTTGTCATTTCACGTTGTCGTTTTGCAGAGGACGGCTAAGAAATGTACAAAGACTTACAACGCACGTGCACAGCCATTGTTCTGCTCATTAAGGTTTTTGTGTTTTGGCGTTCTCGTTGCCGTTGCCGTCATGGTTTGCCTAAGGTCCCTAATATTGTTCAAAGGGTGACAACGCTATCTACCTGATAAATCACTAGCCAGTGGATAGCGTAGTTTGTTTGGCCAACTCTAATCATTAAATTTACAATTTCCTCGATTGTGATTGGTCGAAAAAACTCCTATTTTCCACTAATTCACTTGCCAAGTTGTTATCGCGCAGTTTGTCATTGAACACTTTGTTATCGGACAGTTTGTTATCGGACAGTTCAAAAAGCCAATCACATTCAAAGTTTTAGTTTAAATCAACCAATCACAACCTTGGTTTCAATCACCATAGAAACAGTGTGCAGAGTTCTAACTCAATTTACTTCTCCTTTGTCAGTCTGCAAATAAATTTTCCCTTTTTATCATAACTTGGCTATTCTTCTGTCCTCGGAAATTGTAATTGGTTTTAAGACTTTGTGTCGTCCAATTTGGTCTGTAATTATCACTCGTATGATTACAGACCGAATTGTACTCCACTCAATCCTATTACCATTACTTATCCACAGTTTAATTAAAAGTGATTTATCCGGTGGATATAGAGTTATCTATTCTTTGAACCACTAGTCATCCAGTGGATAAATGTTGATAAAACAAGCTACCCATTGGATAAGTGTTGACACAACAATCTACGCTAAGTGGCCGCTGGATAATGATTTATCAAGTGAATAAGGTTATGCCACCTTCTGACCAACTGAGTTGTGTTGTTCCAGAAGTTTTACACATTGTAAACAAGAAACAAAAAATACAGAGAAGCAACTAAAGTACCACAAAACTGTGTTCTAACAGCTCTTTATTTGATCTTATTTCATGCAAGATCAGAGAGGAGAATTTTTGGAATTATAACTAGAGATGAAGAATCCACTTCTTGTTAGGAATGTATTTCCATAACCGGAAATGAACTGCCATCCATTTTACCTGCATATCAGAAGAAAGGAAGAGGGAAAGAAAGAATTATTATAACTTCAAATGTAACTTCAATTTAATTCTACTTTCAACTGAAGATGGTCGTTGAGCGACCGAAACATGTCTTGCAAATTTAGTTTCAAATGTGTCGTCATTTTCATAAAAATTGTTGTCAGTTTGTTTCTTTCCAGATCTTTTGAAAGAAAGAAGACAAGAAAGAAAGGTTATTCGAGCTTCGTTCACAATGCAACACCAATGAATCGAAATGTAACATTGGCTAAATAACATATTTCATTTGGAATTAGGTTATCAACTTAAACTGAAGTTACGTTCATATTCGGCTATCTTGTTAGTTCCTTTGACAAAGAACCCGGTACGAAATGGGTATTTACTCAAGAGCGTTTGAGAGTACATAAATAAATATATAAAATATCTTTAGAGAGGAAGCCACATCAACCTTCGTTGGTTTTCATGCGGGTCCTCTATCCTGGTTGAATTGGAATTTGGAGATATTGGTTTTTGTGGAGGGAGAAAAACCGGAGAACCCGGAGAAAAACTCTTGGGGCAAGGCGAAACAACAACAAACTCAACCCAGATGTGGCACGGGGCCGGAATCGAACCCGGGACACACTGGTGGGAGGTGAGCGCTCTCATCACTGCGGCATCCCTGTTCCCCATAATGCCCACTAACTGGATACTTATAGTTTTTAATCTGTGAGTATTTAAAAACTCGTTCTAATTTAACCTTCTAGTGACAACCTCATTTTAAAATGAAGTATGAAAGCATTTGTGGAAAGGTAAAATCTCTTTATCTCTTGACTAAGAAAATATTTCTGATAACACGATAAACTTTATTGATCAAACAATTGAAACAAAGCGTCTTGAAAGTGATACATGTCTTACCCCACACAGCCACAAGAGAAGCTGCATTTGGACCTCATCAGAAAGCCATTGCTGTTGTGACTTGAGCAAAACCTTCGAAATCTTCTACAAAATCCTCTCGAGAATACGTCATTACAGTCTAAGACAAAATTCATACAAAGGTAAAGAAAATAATGAAGTAGGAGCCGGTTTATAGATTGATCGGCTTAATACCAAGAGAAAACTACATAGTAAAAAGTTCTAATTGATCTTTCTAGGTCCTATCCAAACTACGCCAGAGTAAATTTGAAAACGGAGCATTGTTTCTCCGGTTAGGCCTTCCGTCCACACTAATCCGTCACGAGAAGGGAGCTTTTGGAAAACGCTCTTCAAACCAGAGCAATGTCACTCGGAGTTGAAAACGCCGGCATTAGTGTGGTCAGAGAACAATTTAAAACCGAAGTTTTTCGAAAACATTTACGCTACCATAATCTTGATATTCCTGTGCCCGAGTTTTACTCAAACACAAATCCAAAATGACCGGTGGTTGTTGCGTTTTAAAATCAGTTCTACGGCGTTGTGTGGACGGCAAACATTTTGCGTTTTCAGAGTGAAAACTCCGTTTTCAAATTCCTCCGCCGTAGTGGACGGGGCCTTATTTGGTCCGACCACAGGCGGCGCAAGCGCGAGATGAGAGGAAATAATTAATGTAAATGAAACGTTCAGCGAGTTAGCGCTGGTAGTGGTGTAGTGGTACACCACCACCAGCGCTAACTCGCTGAACACGCTTCAAAACGGCCTCAAACACCGTGAAAGAACAAAGAATACGACAGGGATGCAAGGTAAGTCAGTTTTATTCACAGAACATGAAATTTCAGGTATTTAAAGCAAACCCGTAAAGTTCTCATACAAACCCTTGTAAATCGCATCTTTGTAACACAACACCGCTCGAAGGGAACAGTCACGTTCGCGTACGTTTCATTTACATTAATAGGTTGATTTAGCAACAGGACGAGGACGTCAGATGACGACTGTAGGGCACGCGGAATAGCCTGGATTCTGGTCTAATTTGACCATATTTGGGTATTTGCTCTGCGCGCGCCGTTGTCAAGTGACGTTCCGTTCTCTTGCTAAATCAGCATAATTATTTCCTCTCATCTCGCGCTTGGGCTGCCTGTGGTCCGACGGACGGACGGACGGCTGAAGCGTTCCGCTCAAAGCGTCAGTTTAGAAAAATCGCCACGGCGGGAACAATTTTAAAACCCTTAACAACTTCAAGTTAATTGATAAAATGAGTACCCAGTTGCACTAAATGCTTTCTCCTAGCTAACTGATACATGATTTCAGGCTTCCTTTGATTAAAGGCAAATGTTATCCAGCGCGACGTTCATGCGTGATGAAATACCGTGACACATCACAAAAGCGCTTCAGAATTTGTGTTACCCGGGGGGGAGGAGGGGCGTACTCCCTTATGTGGGGCTGCATAGGTGCGTGCGGCCCCAAAGGGTGTGGGTTTTTAGCCGTTTTGTTTTAATAAATAGGGTAAGGGTTTTGGGAGGCGTGCTGCACACCCCAACCCAATTTCACTGGGAGTACCCCCGGGGGTGTGTTGCTACAGAACTTAACTAAAGTTTTACTTACATGGAAGTTCGCGGCGATCTGCTGTTATAGCCTCCTTGTCAGGCACGACTAGAAAAAGGAAACAATTTAAAAAGCGAATAAAGTACTGACTAACTCAACTAAGGGGTAGTGGCACTCAACCACTTTCTCTCGCTTACATACCGTTGATTTAAAAAATCAACTATCTTAACGAATACTAAAGAATTGTAAAAGGACTTTTCTCGTTTAAAAACACGTTCAACTCTAACTGGGCCGCACGTGTAGGCTGATTTCATTCGCGTGCGATTCGCGTGTCTTAGCTGGACGTGAGCACACACATTCGGCGCGATGTGAAGTTATCCGAGACAGACACACAGTATCACTTGAAAGGCATAAGTCACGTGAAATGACGTCACGCAATTTGTACTTGAAATCGCAAGAATGTGACTGAATGGGCTCCCAGTCCAATGGGACATATTCGTATTTTCCGTATGGCACTGGAACTAGCTTTACACTGAGGCTAATGCAAATGACATTTTAAATCTCTTTTTAATGATATTCCTCCGCGTGAACATCCACTGCAGGCTAGTTCCAGTCGAACACCGCCGGAGAATACGAATTTATAAGGATTCACACTACTAGCGGATGCAACTTGAAAGAATTTTCAGACGTCAAAAGTTAGTACAATTCCCTAATTGTTTGAGAAAATTAAGAACGTACTTGCGCTTATTTGCACTGCAGTGCAAAATTTAAAAGAACGATAAATTTACCTATTCTCAGCCAATCCCAATGAAGTAATTTCTCAGTCGTATCACGAATAAGGAAGGGTCGTTTCTGATGCAATAGACAACATTTTGATGTTTAGATTAACTATGGGAAGGACCTAAATCAGGCCGTGAACCTGTCGTGAGAAAAACATTTGATGAACTGAAAAACCTTAGATTTTGTGCACTTCTTTGCTACAGAACGACTTCTAAACGAGAAAAAAAATATGAGCAAATATAAAAAAACATATAGAGCCAGAAAATTGACGAGTGTACATATACCCGAACAACTGAATTAAACGGATCTGAATTCTGTTAAACCTTTTAGTCTAAATGAAAAAATAAAAAAATATATATAGAAAACAAAAAGGTATTTTACTTGATTGTCAAGTGATCGGATAGTTTAAGTTACCGAGAAAACGTGAAACACACATTTTACAACTGGAGGGTTTCTATTTTCTCTCAAGAAACAGAAACGAGCGAAGAGTTGCTTTTCACACACACAAAAAAAATGGAAAAATACGTTTATAGGCTGTTATCTGTCTCACTTACTCGAATTCTCTTCCGCTGACTCGTTTTCGCTCTGTGCAGATGTTTCTTGAAATCGCATTGCTAAGGCGAGGCAGAGGACTAGAAGGAGAAGCGTTTTGGTAGACTCCATTGTCTTTCTGTTGGTTTCTTTCCCTTAGTTCTTGGCAGGATCAACTCAGATCTGTTGAGCTGTTAGTTAATTTGTCCTTTTTACAGCTTGGCGCAGCTCCGTGTTACAAGTTAATTAGTGCCCCCGCTGTTAGCGTCGCTTATTTCAGTTATTTTCGTTGATTTGCGCGTAGCACCAACCACATGGCTTAGTGTGACAGATTAAAAAATTTTTGTAATTAAACGGCTGGAGTTCAAACGTCGTAAAGCAAGTGATTGTTACGGAAATTCACAAACTCAGTATAGAAGAGCTACACTACAGCACTACAGCTACCTTCAACACTTCGAATTGACATATTTGTAAATCAACTCTATACCTCCCTTTCTTGCCTTCAAGGGAGAAGCTCGTGATCTCAGTGGGGTATTCCAAACGTAATAACTGAAAATTACCAATTTCGCTTAAGTATGTAATGAAAATTTACCCCCTACTAAACAAATAGGAAGATTTAAATTGAATAAATGATCTTTTAGCATTGAAGCACTGACGACTCGGGTTATATTTTGTTTTGAAAGACTTTACATTAAAGACGAAACCTTACGAGTTAAAATTCTTAACCAGTGAAAGTTTCCACTCAAGATGATTTGTAATCCTAATTACTCCTCCACCTTTTTTTATTTTGGAAAAATTTGCATTCCAGATTTCTCCCACTTTGCTTGTAAGCTCTCAATTATTAGTCCCGAGTCAGTTATTTTTATAGAAATTGTGGCTATTTATTTCCCTGTATCGCGACTCGGTAAATACTCTCCCGTTATTGACCTGCCGATGAAATTATGTCAATGAAAAATTTCTAAATATGACCGCAACATAATTATAAGTAAAACCACACTAAAAAACAAATTATTAGCAAGTAAAACACAGTTTTAAATTTCAAGCAATTGCAAACTGAACTAAGGCCGTTAGTAACGGTAAGAATCAGAACCAAATGTACAAAGTATCAAACTTTCAGACTCTTTAGAATGTGTTCTTTAGTTTTCTCTGAGGAATTAATCGTAAAATGCCTCAGAAATTGAACTATTACGTGACTATTTAATTAATACAAACACGAATTAATACAAACACAAAATACGTTATTTATGTGATGTGACTTTCCAGCGATTTAAATTTCTCACTGTGGGAAGTTTACCGTTCAGCCACCAACCTTTCGCACAAATAGTCACGTCTTAATTTTGTTTAGTATCGAACTGACAGAAGACCACGGGTATTATTTCGCCCTAAACGACACCGAGAAAGGCCCAGATCACAACAACTGCGCGCTTAATTTGATAGAAACAGTTAACACAAAGGTATGAACAGAGATGATCTTACAGATCTTAAAAATCTATCCTAACCTCTCGGTCTACCTCATCAAGCTTTTCAGTGTCGATTCCTTCGGTAGCTAAATTTATCAGTACTACACCAGCTTGTTTGATTTGTGTTTACAAAGTGTCCTCGTCAAATTTTTTTTCCAACCGCGAGGTTTATTTGATTCATTTTGACTCAGTTAACACCCAAAATAAGCGGTCGTACATTTTTGAGTTTTTATAAATTACTTCGCTAGAAGATACCGCAAACAAGATCGAGCTACCTTGGCGGACAAGAAACATCACAGGAGTTAAATCTCTTTATGACACGCACTTTGGGATCCCCCTAACCGGAGAGATTCGTTTTTAACAAGTGTTGGGGGTGGGAATGTTCACAAGCAGTTAAGATGCTGTTTTGGACTCACTCACTCGTCTAAGGTGCGGGATTGCAGAAAAACATCATGCATCTCATTTGCACCTCATTAAAAAACAAAAGAGCTCATTGTATGATGCCTCGTTCTTTTGAAAACTGAATTAATTTTCCGCAATATCGCACCTCACTCTGTTTTGGTTGATGCGAGACTAGCGTTTTTTTAAAAATAAACACATTTAGTTGTGGCTTTTAGTGTTGGTTCTTAATTTCCTCTCTCGATGTTGCTGTTGCTAATAATTTTTAGGAGATGCCATCTTTTATTACACGGGGACCCCTCACATCCGTTTAGAATTTAAATAAAATATAACTGAAGTTGACTTTATTGATCGTGTTTTGAGTTTTGTGGCGGCCACTTTGAATTTAAATACGCGGTCAGCCAGTGCGAGGTCTGGAACCAAGACTTTAGGGGAATCTGGGACGGCCGTGAAAACTATTAACATTGTTGACGAATCAGGTTGGCGGGTATCATTCCCTTGGGAGTTCTCAACACCGGTTTCGATAAACTGGGGAGACTTTCTATACATATCGTAAAACAGGTAGTTTTGGAGTAAGCGTGCAAAGTTCGTGTTACGTTGTCCAACCTTCGCAAGCTTTGCGGCGCAGATCGGAAAATGTTCGTTCGTTTCGTGCTCTTTGAACCCTATATTATTTTTTGTCATTGCAGGAAATTACAGAAGTGTATTTCTTTGCTACTAAAGACTACCAAATGCACGTTGAAAGTTGAAATTTATATTAGCTTGTGGTGAGTATTCTGTAATTTTCTTTTCTGCTATTTCCTTATGTTTATATTTTTCAATATTTTAACTGCTAATTGAGCTCTAGTGTTAAGACTCAATTCCCCTCATGGCAGAACTTAAAGAGAAAACTTTTCTGTGGCAAAGCGAAGTTTCTTTGAGCTTTTTTCCTTCGCTAAACACGGATCGTTATTTACTGTCAAGGTGCTTTAGACCGAAAAAGGAAAAGTCTTTTTTTTTCGGAATTTTCGGTAAATTGTGCTTGTGACTGAGACAAAATATGCGGCGCACTTAGTCAGTCGTTGCATGCTGTCTGAATGATAATACTGCTAATCACAATAATAAAATAATAGCATCCTTGTTTATACAGGTGACCATAGCAGTTATAAAATTGCTATCAAGGTGGGCTTTGAGTCGACAAACAAAAATAGATGGCGAAGCTGAATAAAGTCTGGCCTGTTTTTTTGCCAAAAAAGTATTGATATATTTGTTGAAGTTTGCTGAACTACTATTAATGTGTTGGTTCATACACTTATCATTGCCCTTCCCGGGGCAGGGAAAGCCCAAAACGCGAAGATGGTCAAAGATAATGCTGAGCTCGCTAATTAATGTATGTTTCAGCATAACGAAATGTTATTTTGATTAATAATCTTATAAGGCGTAGCTTAAAGAAAAATATTTTAAAGGTTCTTTTCGTTGTTTTGATACGTTTTCAGACTGTTCTGACGTGAGTGAAGCCATGTTTTTTTTTTCCAAAATGTTCAGTGACCAAAGCGTCAAGTCATATTAATTTGTTATTAGAATAATTTAGCTCGTGGGAGAACATAATTGAGAGCATTTTTGTGGGAGAACGAAGTTTCTTTGAGCGTTTCTCCTAATCTCTATTTACTGTCAGAGTGCTTTCAAGATCGACAAAGGAAAACTTTTTTTTTTCGGAATTTTTGGAGAATTTTGCTTTTGACTGAGACAAAATATACGGCGCGCCAGGGCAATCGTTGCATGCTGTCTAAATTACAATACTGGTAATGAAAATAAAAAAATAATGACATCCTTGTTTATGTGGGTGACCGCATCAGTTATAAAATTGCTATCAAGGTGGGCTTTGAGTCGAAGAAAAGATAATTAGAGAAGCAGAATAATGTCTGGCCTGCTTTTTTTTTTTTGTTCTTGCAAAAAAAGTATTGATATATTTGTTAAAGTTTGCTGAGCTACTGAAAGTGTATTAGGTCATACACTTATCATTGCCCTTCCCGGGGCAGGGAAAGCCTAAAACGCGAAGATGGATCAAAGTTTGTGCTAAGCTCGCCAATAAGGTTTATTTGTCACAGATATATAATTAACAGCGGGAAGTGCAAAAGTAGAACAAGTTTGGAGTCCATACTGTAGTAACTGGAACAATGAAATTTAAACGTTAGACAACTATTTACCAAGTTTTTCAGGGAAAAGATGTCGAGTTCATTTTGTCCTGTGAAATATACTGTTTTTGCGGAAGCCACTAGTAATGAATAATTAATGTCTGTTTGTTCATTGGTTAGGCATACTGGGTGATTGAAATGATGTATAAATTTTCTAATAGCAAAGATAAACTCATTTTGTAGAATGAAGTAGCTTACCTCTTAACTTGAGTGAAGCCATGTTTTTTTCGAAATATTCTGTGACGCAAGAGGGAAACCATTTTAATTTGTTTTTAGAATAATTTAGCTCGGCGGAGAACATAACTGAGATCATTTTTTGGTGGGAGAACGAAGTTTCTTTGAGCTTTTTCCTTAGGTAAGCACTGATTGTTTGTTACTGTCAAAGCAAGCTTTAAACTGAAAAAGTCTTTCTCTAAATTTTTGGCATGTAACTAAAACTGAGAACGGGGAACGGGAGTCTGGGAACGAGTGTTAGGTAGCATGTGATAAAAGCGATTCGATTTCCTCCCCCGGGACAATTTCATGCTTTGTTTAACCCAGTACCAATCGGACTATGCTCTAGCAAGAACATATTGGTCACATGATCTGGAAGCACAGCCGGTAGAAACTCATGTTTACAACCATAACGCTTCCTCGCATTTTCCCAAATTTTACTCTTTTCTTTTCCTTTGTCCGCCATTTTGAATTCTCAGGTGGGTTACCGCTGTACACTCGTTCCAAGATTCCCGTTCCCGGTTCCCGGTTCCCCGTTCCCCGTTACTAGTTTTAGTAACATCCTGCTGTAGTAGACAGAGACAAAATATGCGGCGCTCTAGTCAGTCGTTGCATGCTGTCTCAATGATAATACTACTAATGACAATCATGAAATAATAACATCTTTGTCTAAACAGGTGACCACATACTACTAACAGGGTGGGCTCTGAGTGGAAAAAAAAGATAAATAGAGAAGCCGAAAAAAATCTGGAATATCTTTTTGGGATAAAAGCCCAGAAGTATTGCTATAATTGTTAAAGCTTGCTGAAATACCAATAGCGTCTTAGTTCATACACTTATCACTTATCATTGCCCAGGGAAAGCCCAAAACGCGAAGATGGATCAAAGATAGTGCTGAGCTTGCTAATTAGGTTTGTTAATGAGAGGTAATTATCAACGGGAAACGCAACAAATAGAGCAAGTTTGAGGTCCGTAGTAACTTGAAAAATGAAATTTAAACGTTGGACAACTATTTACCAATTTTTTCAGAGAAAAGTACGTTTTGTCCTGTGAAATACACCGTTTTTGCGGAAGCTTCTAGTAATGAATAATTAATGTAAGTTTGTGCATCGGTTAGGCATACTGAATTACTATTAATGTATTATTTAATGCACTTATCTTTGCTCTTCCCGGGCCGGGGAAAGCCCAAAACGCGAAGATGGTCGAAGATAGTGCTGACCTTGCTAATTAATGTCTGTTTGAGCATTGGTTAGGCATACTGGGTGATCGAAATGTTGTGTAAATTTTCTAATAGCTAAGGTAGATTTATTTTGTAGATCTTAATCTTATAAGAGGAATTCGAAGCTTAAAGAAAAATATTTGAAAGGTTCTTTTCAGTGTTTTGATCCGTTTTCAAAACATTCTTACATGAGTGAAAGCATGCTTTTTTTCGAAATGTTCAGTGACGCAAGAGGGAAGCCATATTAATTTGTTATTAGAATAATTTAGCTCGGGGAAACACATAATTGAGATAATTTTTTGTGGGAAAACGAAGTTTCTTTGAAATTTTTCCTTAGGTAAACACTGGTCGTTTTTTACTGTCACAGTAGGCTTCAGACTGACAAAGTCTTTCTTTTTCGAAAGTTTTTAGTCAATTTTGTGGCAGATGTTACTAAAACTGGTAACGGGGAACGGGAAACGGAAAACGACGAACGGGGAACCAGGAACCGGGAACGGGAGTCTGGGAACGAGTGTATAAGTAGCATGTGAAAAAGCCGACTCAATTTTCTCAGGTTTCCCTCGGTGCAAAAACCGGTAAAGTTTTTCTTTATATTGTAGCTATTGTTAGGGTTAGCGTCTATTATGTTGACTTCTTTGTTTTCTTTGTTTTACGTCACTGGTGAGTGTTACAGGTTCTTAAACCAAGGATGAGCCATTTTCTCCCCAGGCACAATTTCATGCTTTGTTTAACCAAGTACCAATCTGTACACTCCTCTAGCAAGAACGAACTGGTAAAAGGATCTGGGAGCACAGCTGGTAGAAACACTTTCTCGCATTTCCCAAAATTGTTCCCTTTTCTTTTCCTTGAATTCTCAGGCAGGTTACCGCTCTACACTCGTTCCAAGACTCCTGTTTCCGGTTCCTGGTTCCCTGTTCCACACTTTAGTAACTTCCCTTTATCCTTGTAGTAGACTGAGACAAAATATGCGGCGCGCTAGTCAGTCCCTGCTGCCTAAATGCAAATTCAGTTCAACGACCCAAGCTGCTGGAAGTGGAAAAAACAAAACCTTGTTTTTTCGAAACAGGTATTGTAATATTTT
Source organism: Micromussa lordhowensis (assembly GCA_964020085.1). NCBI lineage: Eukaryota > Metazoa > Cnidaria > Anthozoa > Scleractinia > Lobophylliidae > Micromussa > Micromussa lordhowensis. Next base: position 4,326,698 of record OZ026596.1, on the reverse strand, counting down.
TCAAGGTTTTCTGAACCGCTAATATTGTAATAATCCACAGTGAGTACTTCTCTGCGGGCAAGGAATACCGCAAACGTGATGATGGGTGTAGTTAAACTCAGAGTGTAAATGTTGCAAATTAGGTTTATTTATCGGAGCTAATTTTCAGGAATCGCAAAAAGGAAACTAACAGTTTGCGGTCAGTAGTAGTTTACACAATGAAACATGAACCCTAGACAACAATTGTATTCAGTGAAAAGATGATGGATAAATTTGTCCTGTGAGTTGTACATATTTACGGAAGTCACTAGTAATGAATATTTAATGCTGATGGCCGATCGAAATGTTTTGTGAATTTTCAAATAGCCAAAGAAAATTCATGACGAAATGTTAATTGAGAAAGAACTTAGATCAAGAAGCTTAAGAGGCCTAGCCTTTTAAACGGGTTAAAGGGAACAAAACAAAGAACGGCGAAAATGAGAAACGGGGAATCTTAAAAATGGGGGAATCTCTTTAAAATGGCAATGTTCAAAAGCGGAAATTTTCAAATACGGGGACTCTTAAACATGTTTAAAACGGGGAATCTCTACCATGGGAAATATTTATGATGGGGAGTCTTTAAAATTTTCACAGCCGGGAAACTTATAACAGAGGCCCTTAAAATGGGTCATCTTTAGTAATCTTTTCCTATCTTATTTTTCATTATTTTTTTTTTTTGGCCCACATAATATTGATATTTAGTTATTCTTATCTTTGATGCATATATTAACTACATCAAGTGAAGTTGTTTAGTTTTTGTTCTAAGATTAATTTCTCGGTTGAAACCGAGAATGTCGACTGCATGACTTCGACAGTGTTAACTATGGATTAAAAGGAGGATATTTTTTGCTCGCAGCCTATTTTCGGATGAAATGGCCGAATAAAACCTCACGAAAATGGTTCTGTTATTTTTTAACAAATTGTTGAACTGTTTAAATAAGCGAGAATACTATTTTTGCCTTTTCAACAAATATTTAAGTTTACATCGCTAAGGGTATAAATGGTTGTTTCTCGCAAACTATAGAATGGCTCAGACTGTCATGTTAAACAAATGCCTCGTTAATTAGTAATAACAACTGATTCGTTTTTTTATGAATGGTTCCGTTGAAAACTGATCGAGATATTATTCTTCCTATTGAAACACGAATCTCTTTCTTTTTACTGACGCCTGGTCAGCTCAGTTGATAGAGCGCCGGACTGCAGTGCGGGAGGTCGAGGGTTCGAGCCCCAGACCGGACCAACACTCAGGGTCTTAAAATAACTGAGGAGAACGTGCTGCCTTTGTAATTATACCTGCAAATGGTTAGACGTTTATGTCTTCTCGAATAAGGACTATGAACCGAAGGCCCCGTCTCCAGCATCTTCGATGTTATTGTTAGCAGGGGACGTAAAGAACCTACACGCTTATCGAAAAGAGTAGGGCATGACGTTCCCGGTGTTGTGGTCTGACCTTTGTTGTTACACTGAGGGTTGGGGTGGGAAATGCTCGGAGATATTAGCTACGATGTAGCTACTCTAAAATTCGAGGGTAAAAAAAGTATTCACATCACAGCCTCTCCAATATCTAATTGGTTATTTAATCCCAGGAAAAATATCCATTAAGGCTGGTTTCCACCAACGCATAAGCATAAGCTGACATACGCAGACGCAGTAAAATGCTGCTGATTAGCATCTTAGTGCGTCTGCGTATATCGGCTTCGTCTTGTTATTTGCGAAATTCGTTTTCTGGGTAACGGAATAAAGATGTCTTAAATTTGGGTTCAGAAATTAAAAGAATTGAATCAATTAGTTTTTTTTATTACTTTTTATTATTTTGAGATCCTAAAAATTTGGCAAAGCAATTAAACCACAGCTGAAACTTTGGGTATTACGGGATGTTTAGTCCCTTCTTGAAACACAAATTGCTTTCAGGCGCCGCCAAAGTGAGTTTCGAGATCTCAACAAAAAATTTCGAAAAAAAGTCTCCAATATCTAATTACTCTTCTTCAATTGTCAAAATTCGTGTTTTTATTTACGAATTTTTTTTCTGGGCAACGGAGTAAAAACTCCTCAATTATGGGTTTAGAAATTAAAAGAATTGAATCAGTACAGTATGTCAATCAGCCTTTTTCGTAACTGATTATTATTAAATCCTAAAAATTTGCCAAAACAATATTTCGGAATATTTAGTCATCGTCTCGAAACAATCGCTGCCAAAGTTTCGAGATCCCAACAAAAAAATTTCAGAAGTGTTGATCTCACCAATATCCAATTGGTTCTGCAAGTCACAGAAAAAATGATAACTCTTCATGAAATTTGGAAATTAGTTTTGTCGGCAATAGAATTAAAACTCCCTAACTTTGGGTTCAGAAAGTAGAAAGAATGGCATTAGTACAATACATGCATCAATTAACGTTTCCTTTATTACTAAGCACTTTGCAAAACATGCCGCCATTAAATAAACTAGGGGTCACATTTTCGCATGATTTGTTGATTTTGCACATGTTCTGTTCCTGACATTTACCCACGCATTACAATTATGTGAGAAAGGAAACAATATTTTTTGATCTTCTAACGTTTGGCAGAACAGGTTTTCCAAGTGATGTATTCGTAAGATCTTTCTATCTGATCTTCCTTCATGTTTTATTTATCACCATGGTAAACTCCTAGCCTCTTCAACATGCCCTATTTTTAAGGAGCTCGAGCTGTTAATGAACATGTCGACCGACGCACAAGGACAGAGCTAGGTAGGATCGAGATATCATAAAGTCTCTTGGTAGGATTTAAAACTAGAGCAAACGCCGAAGCCCAGTTAAGTTTCTAAGCTGTACATGTGTGAAATTGCGACTTCGATTTGGTAGATTTGATCGAGATCCAATTGCAATGCAAACCTGACAATCGGTCGCGAATCATTTTTCAAGACCCGTGGAAATATTTTAAATTCAATGCTTTTTCAAATTGTAAAATGCATTCGTTTATCATAGTTCTCCCGAGGACGTATTTCACAGGGCCAAAGCCAAACTGTAGCAATAAAAAGGTAATGGGCAATTTGAACTTGTGAGCACTTGCTAGCATAGTTTGCGAGACCATTTATGTAACTCACCTCTTTATAGATGTGCATAGCGTACAGAAAAATACCGACTTCTTGTGAATCCAATTGCCAGGGCGTTTATCTATGTGGTTATGCGTTTTATTGGAACCAAGAACTTTACGTGGCCATACGTTAGAAACCTTGCGCAAATGGAGTCTAGAATTCCCAAGCCAAGAATTGAGCGCACTTAGTAACCCTCAGTTAGTCCAGGATTTGCTAGTAATTACTCGGGTTCTCAAATCTCTGCGATCAGGAGAAATAAATGACCCTAAATGTAATATACGTTACACGTTCTCTAAGTCTATGAAAGAAACTGGATTTTCAGCTAACGAGATTTTAATCAAGATATTCCATTTGGATAACTATAAATGCTAACAATGGGAATCAGTTTCGGGTTTTGAAAAGTTATATTACTATCCGTTGAAATAATAAAGTATTCACTGTGTAAATCACACTCAAGCTTTAAACAGAACGAACTAAATTTATTTTCTGCTGAAATTTTGTACCTTGATCATAAGTAATCGCATAATCCGTTTCCAGGCGACGAAAATGAGTCAGCCCTATTTTAATGAACATACTGTAACTGTACTTATAACCTTAAACATATAGCTGCTTGAGGTAAACTATAAGGGGAAAAATCTGCAAATCAGTACAAAGTTTAGCTTTGTCGGAGCATCAAGTAAGTGCGATAGTAATTTCCTTTGATTTATCAGGCAGTGATGATCCTAGTTTTACTAAATTTAATTTTGACTAGCACTGTAAAGTAAAAGAAGGAAATCCACTAAAGCTCAGGATTTCCCCCTTTTGTTTGTCATTTGTCACCAGCTAATACTTTGTTAAGTGTTCTTGAGCTTTATTGCGAAACATGAGAGATCAATCAATGATTGTATTTGCTTGCTTGTAAGTGCAAAACGAAGTTCGTCCATTTAATTTTCCATTGACAATATTCCAAGGCATTTATTATTTAAGGCTCTGAATTTGGCTCCAAAAGCGGAGTTTATTTACATTACATGGGCTCTTTGCTTTCATTATTTCTCGCGTGTAAAAGGCCGGAATTATTAAATTCCAAATAAAGGAAGATAAAATCGAATCAATGAAAATCTCTCGGTTATCCATGCAGGATTTATTCAACAGCCACGATGATTTATGACACCTATATAATTGAATTTCTGTGATGTTTGGTACTGCATATTCAGCTTAGATATAACTGACCATTCCTATGACAGTGTGCGCGGGGGATTTCTGTCTCTCTACTGTCTCGAGCAATATCTACTGGGTGAGTTCAATTAGCTTTGTGTGTTTTCTTTCATCAGGGTGCGAAGGCTATGCCAACTGGATACAGATGATAAATCGAAATGTTCCTTTAATTTGACCTCGTTCACTCTTTTTTACTTTGGAATCGGAGCAGGTTTGTGAAAGACCTGAACCCAATCCGCAAATAGAGGTTGATTCTTTGTTTTAATTTTTTAGCGGTGTTCTGGGTAAGGTTTTGGCCGCTTTATTAAATGAAGATGATTTTTCGTCGTTTGAGTCCATTCTGAGCGTCAAGTTGAACATAAAGACGTAAAATTATTAGCTTTTACTTCCTTAGAAAGATTTTCAGGCTAAGAAGTGCATTCAAAAACGTTTATTTTTTTCTCTTTATTTATTGAAACTTCTTCGTTTATTCAAATTTTTCATTATTTATCCCACACATGACACATTGATACATTCGACATTACCCATTATTCTAACAGCCAGCATGCAGGACGCGTGTCGCATTTAAGCGATTGAGGACTTTTTTCCGTGTTTACATAGCTTCATTTAAACTCTTGGGGAGTTAGGAGAATTTTTCGACATTTTTGTATACCCCAAGTCTTCTATGGCTTTTATAAAATATTTCTTAAAACACCGAAACCAAACTGTGTTTACATTACTTATCTAGACACACCAATCGACCAATGAGAGTGCGTGTTTTATTCATGTAAATGAACTTAGTAAATGGTCTAGCTCAGTACGAGTCCATTTGTATCTTAGGGGTTAAATCGCCCGGCCAATATCCGGGAGGCCCGGCACGGCTTCGATTTCCACCCTCGAGAATTAACGCAGACTTTTTTTTTCTTCTCCGTCCCTCATTCGAGTCATAATGAACATACACCTTTGTGGGAATGTAAATTACCATAAAATGTCTCCCGACGTTTTTTGGTAAATATAAGTCATTTTTGAATTTGTTTTCTGCACTTGAAAGAAAACCTCAAATTAAAAAATACTTTCAACACACTTTTGTGAATTTGAAAGTGTGTTGAAAGTATTTTTTAATTTGATTTTTCCTTTCAAGTGCAAATGAGATGAAGAAATACTTTCTTAGCTTAGGCTAGAAGATAGAATTCTTCTTTTTACATATGCTTTTTCAAATGCACATTTTTTCTTGTTATGTATAGCAATTTTGTCAATGTAGAAATATATAAATAGTGCAAATGATAAAAAAATTCCAACCGAGTCTACTCCTCTGAGCTTTAATGTCATATAAAATGTCATGAACTGTCCCTCGAGGACGGCATGTACGTCGCCACGAAATGTCTCTTTACTGGGCTCAACCTCAAATTTCATGTGAGCCGTAAATGTCATTGAAGATTTGAGCATCATGTGGGTGTTAGGCCGCTTTCAATTCGTTCAACCTAAAATTCCAGAACCTTCGACACAGGGGTAGATCATACCAGATTACCAGGGAAAGTTTCCGGAAAATTCGAGAATTGCTGATGATTTCCGAAATGCGGACCATTAAACAGGACATTTCTGAAATTCCGGGAACAAAATACATATCTGATAGAGCGGAAATTTTCGTTTAGGATTTTTTGAACATTCGGGTATACCTAACCAGCTTGTCCTCTTTTCTCAAAATTCTGGATTTTTCTGGGAAGTTTCGATAAGTCAAACAGGATTTTTTTCGTCTTGTTGTTGTCGTATAGAAATTTTACGCGGTGAGTATAGATCTAGAAGTCATGTCACTCGTCAGACGATATCCATAAAAGTAAGGCTGAGTGTAACCTGGTCAAGTTACCAACATCTCCAAATTCTAATTCGACCAGGACAGAGGACCCTTAAAAAAAACAGCTAAGGCTGATGTGGCTTCCTCTCTAAATATTGTAATTTATTTTATTTCTTTTTTACTGCCGAAGATGTGATTTTGGCTGCGACTATGGCTTTTTAGGTAATCTTTTCATTGGCTGTATTTCTCAAGGCATTAAATAAAAGCTAATATTTTGTCCCGTGTACGACAGTTAAAATAATAGATAAAATATAGAGAGAGGTTAAAAAGAGATTTCGATTCTGTTCTTATTGAGGTTCAAAATATTGCAAGTAATGGATTTTTAATGCTTTTTTAACGCAACTCAAAATCAAGGAGTGAGTGAGAAGTAATTTATTCTTCTTGAAAGTTTAGTACCTATGCTCATTTGGATCATTGTATTTGTTGCTGATGTGACAAGCAATAAATTAATTCACAGGTCATTGACAAAGTTGTAGCTTTTCGAAGTTTGGCAGACATGTATTTCTTTTTGTGTGTGTGTACTGGGATTACGGAATAGTTAGATGGACTTTGCCATTGCTTTGAACAATCTAGTGAAGAATGAATGTGTTATGGTCATTGCAGTACGCCCGAAAATGTAACTGAAAATATAGTTAAAAAATAGTTCAAGTGTTATAATTAAACAGACAGCACACAGTCGGCCATTTCGTTAATGGTCTTTAAAAAAGTCAAACGCAGTGCATATCTGCAGGTGATTATTTCCAGTTGAATAAACCAATATCCCTTAATTTGACACTTTCGATTCCTGGTTTTCCTCTTACTATAGAAACGTAATGCAAAGTTTTGCCTTAAAGTAATTAGAGGTTCTATATTTATTTTTCTAAAAGCATTTATTTCTTTAAAAGTGCCATGAATGCTAATACGTTCATAACAATGATTTTTTTCTTAAATAACCTTTCTTTCTGATCGTGTAACTCCAACCAGTTTTCTTACACGCTTTGTGCCATTTTCAAAACAGATCTCCACAGAGCATGTTGACGTCTGGAGACATCGCGTTAACACTTTGTTTTGTTATACTGGTGTTGGCTGGCCTATTGGGAAATATCTTGGTCTCTTTGGTAATCCTTTTGAACAAGACCATGCAGACACCCATTAACTATCTTCTCCTGAACTTGGCAGTGGCAGATATCATAACAGTTATTTTCATCAGTCCACAGTATATATTTATACACGCGTTCACTCATCCGTCAGGGGTAGCTGGTGATTTCCTGTGCAAGTTTATTACAGGCGGAAATCTCTCGTGGATCGGTGGTGTTGCATCGGTGTTCTCGTTAGTGGCAATCTCGTTTGAACGCTACCAGGCGGTGACAAACCCTTACAGCCCAGACTCAAAATTTTCCATGTCCAAAGTCAGGGCTCTAATAGTTTCCTGTTGGATTTTCACCACCGTTTTCAACTTCCCACTGTTCTTTGCCATTTACTACGACAAGGAGCTGAAGTTCTGTTTGGAATCTTGGCCTTCTGCAGCTTACGGCAAAGCAAACACCACTGCTTGGTTGGTAGCTGTGGGGATCATTCCAGCCGCAATTATGACATCCTTATACTCGAAAGTCGTTTACGATCTGTGGTTCAAGCAAATAAACGGAAACACTCAACTAGCTATTCGCAAATCACGGAAAAAAGTAACAAAGGTGGTATTGATAGTCAGCGTTATTTACGCAGTGAGTTGGTTTCCACAGCTCATTTTGTACTTTCTTAGTCATTTCCACGGAGCGTTCGAATTCGGCAACGTGGCTTACGTCACTTCAGTTGTCATGGTAACATTCAACTCCGCAGTGAATCCTGTGATATACGCCTTCCAGAGTCAGCGGTTTAGACAATATTTCAAACAACTGCTTTGTTGTGGAAGAAATAGAGTACATGTTGTTTTTCCCCTCAGTGCACAACAAGTTGGTCCCAACACCACCGGTCATCTTAATGAAAAAGAAACACCCCCGACAACTTTGAATGCTGGGGCGGCAGAAGAAGATACGGGTTTTAAAGACTTGAATGACGCGCCGCCACCAGAGATAACTGAACCTAATGCGGAATGTACAAATGCATGTGATCAGTGAATGTTTCAATGTCGAACTGTATGTCTCTGATTTTTGAAATGCATGTCTCATTTTGCATGGCACGGTTGTATATAAAAGTTCATCGCAATGTATTATTTTATAACATACACTCTTTTCTTCTAGAAAACAGGCGAGGCTGAATGTTCTAATTTTTCTGCCGATTTTAGGCTTAAAATATTGCTGCGAATATTCTTAGATAAAAGCCTGACATAACAGACAACTTCTTGCATGAATTGTATTAGCATCTAACCTGGCTAGTGTTGTTGTGGTTGTTGGTGGTGTTTTTCTTCATTTGTTTTTTAATTTCACAATTTTTTATTTCTTTATTTCTATACATTGACAATTACAGTTACAATTATATATACTGGACCCACAAATCAAATAAATAATATTAGTAGTATGGTTAGCTGTTTGCTGTTTAGAAAAAAGAAGGATCCTATATGGTTTAGTTATCGTATTTACAGATTTTCAACACACAAAGTTAAATTCTTTTCAAATCTCAGCCTCGGGCTTATATCTTTGAATAATTAGTCTTATATATTTTTATCAAAAAAGAGTTTAATAACCTCTTACTAACCGAGCGCGCCGAGAAAATTTTCCCGAGGTTGTTCCAGTACGCACCGAGCGTAGCGGGGCTCTCGCGAGAAACGACGAGGGCCAATATTCTCCAGTACTGGTCGAGAAAGCTAAGTTAGTAAGTAGTTTATTATGTGCACTTCGGCTTTTCTGGTTTTAGAAGACAAAACAAAAAACCAACAACAATAACAAAAACGGCTGATGATCGTATGGCAAAATACGAACCAAGAAAGAACCAATCATAACGCTTGGATTTTACCTCAAGACTACCTTGATAATAATCATTTTTAGTTTTATTCTTTGATTTTTCAAGTTGTTTCAGTTAAAAAAATAGTATTCTATCTTGTTATTTGTTTTTTTTTTGTCATAACCTTTAAAGCTCTATGGGCGCAAATAATTTTTTTCTGAAATGACGAAATGTAAACCCTCTCAAACTAGCTCTGCCATTAGTATTTTCAGATGTCAAGCACTAATTGAAATTATCAATCATAAGCTATTATATTTTTCTTTAATATAATTTTTAATTTCTTCCATTTATCACCAAAAGGATTTTGAAATCAACACCAAAACACTCGTTACTTATATCTCGATTTTAATTATTTATTAGCTATTAATTTTGCAGATCTCAGTTCTTAATTTTCATTAAAAAAACGCGTTATTTCTTGATTCAAACTCTACACGAGCAACTTTTCATCTGCCATAAAACTCAAATCGAACTGTTTATAAAACTACAACCAACGCTCTACCCGATAAACACGAATCAACTTCTGAGTCAACAGATGCCTCCTACTATATATCTCCGCTGACAGCCAAACTTTTGTTCAAAATAAGTGGCTGTCCTTTTAGCTCCATACAGTCTCCCTATCTCGCGACATATCTGAAATCACTAAAAAGGAGATCGGTACAAAACGATTAAGAGCATTTTCCACTAGTAAAGAATACCTCATTTCAAAATTTGTTAATTTACTTGCGTCATCATTATATATGACAAACAGAGCCAATATGCTAGTGTCATAATTCAACTCATAAATTTATTAATTTCTCACGTACGTTGAACGAAATGACTCTCAACAATACGTCACAAGCCTTATAACAACAATTGGACTAAACAGTAGCCGCGGATATTTGATAACGATTAATCGCGGTGCTCTTTAACATTTTGTAATCCATTTACACCGCCGCAACTTAAAGATAAAAATTAAGCAGTTTTGTTAGTAGTCTTTATCTATTGCGCTCCTTACAGAGTTCTTGAAGAAGTTTTACTTCTTAATCCTAAGGAGAACTTTTCGCAATAAGTGTAAAAGGTGTATTTATATTTAATAAAAGCCCTGTGATAAACATGCGTATATCTCAGTTTTACGTAAATCTCTCAATATAAAAATTAATGAAGGAAAAGAAAAACATGTTATTATGGTCTCACACAATCCGATCGGCAAAGGCCCAACTTTTATGAAAACAACAGAAAATTGCTTTCCTTTCGGCAGGCCGCGGGGAAGCCGAAACAATTACTTCCAGGCGCCTATATGATGTTTGGCGAACAAGAGTACAAGAAGTGACAATAAACAAATAGTAAACGAGCCTCTCTCTTGAATATTTTTTGCCATCTCTGAGCAATGGAATATGATTTTCCAGTTTTCACAGAATGTACAACTCAAACTCTTTGTTTCGTCGATCGCGACCATTACCTCCAACACTCTTTGCCGTTGAGGAATCGCTTTTGAAAAGCTTTCTGCCTTGGCAATGAAGCATGGCGCGCAAACAATCTTTGAATCCACTCCTGTAGTTTTCGCTGAAAAACGCATAGATGAGTGGGTTGATCGCGCTTGTAGCTTGACAAAAGAAATAACCAATAAACTGAATTAATCCAGTGACTATACAAGTGCTGTTCCCCACGTAAAACGTAAATTGAAAGATGTACACCGGAAGCCAAAAGAGTGCGAAAACAACGAGAACAGTTACCAGCATTTTGAGCACTTTCCTATTTGACTTTTCGACCTCTTGGTGATTCGCTTTGCAGCGAAATGTGATGGAATTCCCCCGCCATAACTCGATCACAATGGCCGTATAAAGAACTGTTATGATCGTGAGTGGGCCTGCATAGAAAAAACCAAAATGTATAAAAGTGTAATCTTTTCTCGCTTTACTGCTTTTGAAAAGGGGCTCCCATATCTCCCAGCACAAGGTTCCATCGCCTCCCTCTTCCGCGACAATTCGGTTTGTGTACAGGATTGGAGCTGCAAACAAAATTCCAATTAGCCAAGTTAAGACGATGAGAATTTTTGTGGTGTAAGATGTGATCACTTTCCGAAAAGGTAACATGATAGCAAAGAAACGATCAAAGGCAATGGTGGTTAGCGATAGGATGGAAACATCTATTGACACCTGCTGGATGAATGTAACCAATTTGCAAATCAGCTCAGCTACGATTCCTCTAACAAGAAGATCTTGCCCAGCGTAAACAATCCGTATGGACGGCGGAATAGCAAAGATGGCAAAAAACAGATCGCTGACGGCCATGCTCACTATCATGTAGTTTGTCGTGGTTCTCATTCGTTTTCGCTTATACACCACCATGATGACGAGCGAGTTTCCAAGGAGTGACCCGAGAATTATCACACAGTAGATAATAGTCTTGAACGCTTTTGTTAAGTCCGTATCGGGGCTCTCGGGCGTGCATGATATCTCGGAATCACCGCTTCTTTCCACAGTGTTGTTTGCAGTCACATTGGAATTATCCATACTCGCTCAACGATGTTCTGCCATTAGTAATTTAGTTGGGAAGGTGAATCACCGCGACGTGTTTTACTTGATCTTGACTTTTCAACCTTCTAACGGCGTATTGGAGTAATCAGAGCTTTAGTATACGCCGTTCGAAAGGCCAAGATGACGGCAAAGATTGTCCGAATTACAGTGACAGCTCCAAAGTGACGCAATTGGTTGTAAATAAAAGTCTATCAGTCAACAATAATTTGAGCTCAGACTCCGAAACGACGAGTTGAATATGCGATGGTGTTTTTCAGTGTTGATCCAGCAATGACATCCAACCAACAATCTTTGTAGAGTTAATACGAAAGGAAAACTACAAGATTTCAAATCCTTTCAGTTAAATAATACAGTAATAATGTTTCGGTATCTTTGATCACAAAGCGAAGTGGAAAACCAAAGAAAACGAACTCCTCCCATTTTTTGCAAAACAAAGAGAGCGTTTTGACGTACAAATGAAATTGCTGACACTTAATCCTCAACGCTTCCTGAAGCCTTTATGTACGGTTGACAGTTTCGCCCTTAATTCCACTGTTTAGCCCCTAGCTGATAAGTATTTGTCACGGAAGACTGTCAAAGGGCAGTGAATGAAAATGGCGCTCTTTTACCTTACCGGATTATCATGTTTCGAGCTTCATTCGTTAACATTTCTCAATCTGATAGTATCTAGCCGTCGCGAGTTTAATGCACTTACGTTTTCAAACGTAAGTGCGCCCCGAAGTACCATACACCGTCAGCTGGCACCAGCTGTTTAGAAACAATGCAAAATTGCAAAGGATTTAGCAATTTTAATTTCTTCGGAAGACATAAACATCATTTTAAAAGGCCCTCCGCGTGTAAGAACATGTCATTTAGATCATAACACAATAGGACGAGATTTCTCAAAGTAAACACGTAAATGCTTTTCGAAAGAGAAAAAGTAAAACTGTATTCAACCGATAAGTTTATTCGAGGCTTCCATATTTTTCATGGAAAATTTCAGTCATGTGGAACTCTGAAAAATTAATCACAGCCTAAATAACAGGAGGGGGACGAAAATAGATGGAAATCGGCAAAATAACGTTTAACCCCAAACCTAGCATAATCAAAGTCGTAGTGCTTTTCTACTATGATTAGCTTTTAGTAGTTCTTGTCAAAATTAAAAAAGAAGTCATTTCAAATCATACAGTTTGGTTCTTGTTGGGGATAAAATTCTTCATATAATCATAAATGGCACTAACTGAAAGCTTCGAAAACAACTTCTTAAGTACTCTCCGAAAAAAACACCCTAGTTCCGTTTTCCCAGCAAACGGATTTCTTTAGAATGTTGGCGTGGGCTCTACTCCCAGGTTACAGCAAAATAAGATAGAATAAAAATGTTTTGTTTCCAGGAAATATTTGAAATTCTTAATGTCACTTATCTCATTTGACCGGCAATTGTCAAAGAAAAAAACCTGTCAAAAGAGTCCTCGATGTCATGGAAATTACGCCTTCGTTTTTTGTTGCCTTCACTCGCGTACGAATCTCAGCCTAAACATGAGGCAATAATTCTCTTTCAGCGTAGTATTTCTGAGGATTATGTTAACAGATTACACGCAATCGTGGAACGTTTTTGTACTACAATGCCTGTATCTACCGAACAATACCATTGACCATCAATTCCCGCTTGATGGAATATAGATTGTTACTCAAGATGTGATACCAATACTAGCCAAAATATGCATGAACGCTTTGTGCCCAAGATGGAATAAAACTGGCGCGAAATGTAACAAAGTGGAGAACGAAAAATGCGATAACGTTTCCTAACGTCAAACGAAATAACACGAAACGGAATTAAACGACATAACACAAATGTTAACATGAGCTCTTGGCGATATTAACTTCCAAAAGGAAGGGAAAAGCTGCGACACTTTGCTTGATAAACATTGTGAGGAACTAGTGAAAAAAAAAATAAACTCGCAAAGTTGATTTGTCTAGACATTGAAATCTGACAGTTGCCAAAGTGGCAAATCCGATCCCGAATTTGATCTCGACCGGGTGCCTATATTATCATACATTCATTCATACATTCAAAACAACAGCTAAAATTGGTTCTTAATTTATCGCAAAGTACAGAGTTGGAAGAAGCGCGCTTTAAGATTACCAATCAACAAAAAAATCTTCCTCCGAAGTACAAGAAGCAGACGCGATAGAATCACAGAGAAATGAACATTTTAACTGAACACATCACTTTAGTAGCCCGCGGCTGCATGTCAATCATTTGGAGAAGTTTTTTCGTTACTACGCAAGTTTGTAGTTTTGTCTAATTACCCTATACACTGAATTCATAAATGGCGGACCGCTCGAGTAAGCCTCGGTATGAGAGCATGGAAACGAGGCGGATGAGGATAGAATCCCTAATGGAGATAAGTGAGGCGGAGACGTCTACAGCTCCAGTTTTAAGAAAGGAAATTGATATTCCTGAAGCTAGTCTTGCGGGAAAAAAAACCAACAGAGTTGGGAAAAGCTATTTTTTTTTTTGGCAGCGATTTAAGCGTGATCGCGCTTGAAAGCACAGCTCGTAAGACGATGGTATGTTTTCTGATGTTTACATCGAATGATGCGAATCCTCTGGCAACTATTCAGTGTTGTTTAAGATCAACAGGGAATGTTGTTTTTTGTCTTGTTGTGTCTTTACCAGTGAATCGAGTAGTTTTACAGGTTGCCGTGACAAATGTATTCCGATTTATTGTTAACCTCCTTATTCACAATGATTTAAGCTGAAACCAAAAAGTCAGGGAATGCACTATTCCCTATTCTTAATTTCCTATTAGGGGTGTTACAGGGGTGTACATAAGCATTTGCTGAATAATATCTCTTGATAAGTATTGAAATATTATAGATATAATAATACACATGAATAAATTACTCGATTCTGATTGGCTGAGAGCAGTGCAGTTCAAGTGTAACACCAGTGCAAAAGGTGTAACACCAGTGCAAATTACACATCGTAATTCTGGATAATGATTAGCAGAAAGACAATGAGAAATTTTGAAAGCCAATGATACCATGTAAAGCAGTGACAAAAATTTTGTACGAAAACTCTGAAAAAAGTCCTCTCGAATGCGAAAAAAATGGCTTCAAGAAACATCTTCGGGCAATTTTTCTTGGCAAATTTTTTCATGTTTGTATTATTAATAAATAATCATGCGGTTTTTCTCGTTCAATTTGGAATTAATTTGCACGAGTGAGTTTTTCAAAAAGCTGAAATTGCACGAGCCGCTTCGGCGAGTGCAATTTCAACTTTTTGAAAAACTCACAGGTGCAAATTAATTCCAAATTGAATTCGAAACCGTATGATTACCTATACTTATGGCTTTATACATAGTAATTTTAGGTTAGCATAATTTAGACATTTTTCCGGGAAGTTTATTTTTGATAAGAAACTTTGTTAACTAGCCTAATTATGGAGAGATCATTTATTGTTTCCTTTTTTGATCATATGCTTAACTGCATTGAGTAAAATCTAAAATCTCTAAAATTTGCTCTAGTAAAAAAGATTTCAAGCGTACACTGATACACTACTATTGTCACGGTGTGTCGTAGCCGTCAGTTTTAAATGAATAAAGACTTCTTAGGGATGAATATTTGAAGGATTTTTAAAAGCAAAGGACTATAAAAGCAATTTTCAGCGATGCTATCACAGGAATAAGAAACGTAATACTCTTCATGTGATAATACTACATGTAGATTCCAATAGGTTACCCTTTACATTATATATGACCAAAACAATGGCACCAACTTAGTGAAAATCAATTTTAAAAGAATAAGAAAAATATCTGATGTTACCTGCTGTTTCATGCAATTTATGTCATAGGTAAAATTGATTACTGTGACCTTACACAAGCTGACCTGTGGAGTCCGGGACCAAAACTGAATATCCAAAATTCTCAATGCTGAAATATGTAAAATTGTAAAATTGGTGAGTTACTGCATTCCTTACAAGTTAACGATGAAATTAAAGGTAAAGAAAATCAAGCCTGTCCACAGCAAGATGCATGGCTCATTGCCTGTCAACCATAAAATGAGCCGCAAAATGACTAAGCATGATACTCAAGTTAAAAACCTACCTAGAATGGAAATTGCTAGGCGCCTTGCTTCCAGTGCACTCGAAGAAAGCTACAACAAAAAGATCTAAAACAAATATGGTAGCATCGTATCGTTCAGTTAACCTTGTACGATAAAAAGTCCTATAATATTAGCGGAGATGCAGGAGGAATACGAGGCTGTAGATTCAATAAACGTTATACTCCGAGGTTATTTAATTTGAGTACCAACCGCGTTTTTGCTGTCTAGGTAAGTGCCAGCTAAGTGCCAACATATGGACATATAACTGGAATAGGATAAGCTCATTCCTGGTACACAAAAAAAACGAAATACAAAACTCGAAATAATTTAGATTTTATTGGGTGAAGTATTACAGCGACTTTTACTTTTAATTTATTGAAATGTTTGTAATGCGCATGTGATTATTTTCATAGAAAATGCGCAACATAAATGATAAATATTATTATTATTATTATTATTATTATTATTATTATTATTATTAACTTTGGCCGGCTCTCAGCCAATCACAATGAAGTAATTTTCTCAGTTATATAATAAATACGGGCACTCTTGGATTTTTCATGGGTGTTCGTCATAGGGGTACAGAGGGGTGCATGTGACATGAAATTGGCTGCAAAGAAATTTAGGTGTATGACTTAAACAGGAGACAATAATGCGTTCATTAGTGTTTTTTGAACAGAATTTTCTAGCTCTTTCGGCATTACGTAATCCTTTTGTAGTAGACTTGTAATAATGTTCTAGGTCTTTCTGCATTACGTAATCCTTTTGTATAGACTTTTCGCATATATTATTTCAGAACTTAGCCTTGTTTTTTTTCGTTCGCTCAAAGGAAGTTTTAGTTTTAATTCTATCCTTGGCGAGAGCGGTACGAAGCGGGACTTCTTGGACATTTTCGAGCATCATTGGACAATTGGAGTAGTACAGATTCGTGGTCAAGCCATGGACATTTGGACTGTCGCAGATTCGTAGTCGAGGCATCGTTTTAGTTTAAGTTTAGTTCGTGTAAACATGTGAAATAGAATAAATGTTTATCTGGTAAACATGACTTTCATTAGAATATCTGTCTCTTGTCGGGATGTTTGTGCAGGAGAGGATAAAGTGCAAGGCGTGGCGATATAAGCTCAATCCCCAAAATGGAGGATCAGAGAATACGCTTATAATTACATTATTTGCAAATAAAGTGTCCGAAAATAATACTGCCAGACATATTTAAGCGTCCGAAATTTTGAGAGTCCGAAATATCAGTGCAGTGCAAAACTTTCAAATAGCTCCAAGGCCGGTAGTTTCCTCTATGGAGCGAACTCTGGCTGAAATACGTAATCATCTGATATAATTTTTCTTATATTTCCGTCCCGTGTCTCTGTAAAACCTTGAGGGTGCAGTAAAACTATCATTTTCACAGTTGTTGTTTCTGACTAAAACGCGTTTTCTAGGCGTAAATTTACGTTAGCTATATTTCAGCAAAATGTCCGGAAATGATTGGAGGAAATTTGTCTGAGGTGAGATACAAAGTGTCCGAAAATTTAACGTCCGAATTTTTTTTGCAAGTAATGAAATCAAATTACTTCCTTCGACGTCGATCTGCCTTGCATGGAGGCCCTACCAGAAGTACAAGACTCCGGTCGGCAAAGTCACGTATGACTCTCGGAATCACGAATGTCATTTGGAGTTTTGGGATTTTTCTTTTCTGGTTGCGTGACAGGCGAAGTGGTTCAGTGGCTGTGGCTGAGAACAAGCATAGTGACACTGCTTATCTGTGACGCTGTGATATCTCTCTTGAATTAATGTCATAGTTCTAAGCTGCTCTTATCAACAATGTGGACTTGTTTTGCTATATACCATCAGTCTTGTTTCCAAATGTTATTGAATATCGTTGGCAGTTGACCTACGCAACGCGGACATCAAACTATAGTTACTTTCCAAGTGTTCAAAGCTCGTCAACAGGTAAATCCTCGTACAATGAGAAGAGGTGCTTCATTCGCATGGCATGACATAAGATTTGGAATCATAATTAGTCTTTTACACTACTTGTGATATCAGATGTTAAGAGGTGAGGAATTGTCAAAACATCCGACTAGATAATTGAAAAGAAAGAAAATCATCGATGGACATTGCCGACTACCAAGAAGAATAAAAAATTACAAGTTGTCTGCAGTATGATATTGAACAGATAAGTAAAAGCTTTTTTTAATGTAGAATTTAGCTTAACTAATCCTGATTTGCATGGCGGCCAAAGAATCTGTAATTCACAAAATTCTTGAAAGCAAACATCCAAAGTAATTATACACTAGAACCCCGAAAAAGCTAGCTTGAGCACACATGAGTTTTGAGCACACATGAGTTTGTACTGTCTTCTACGCTTGCGTTTTAAAAATACAATAATAAAAGTGTTCTTCATGTGACAGTTTGATGCACAGCTGTTATATCGCATCTCCACTTTAATTTTCAAATAATATTGTGTATGCAAATGCGGTAGATAGCAAGAAAATACGAAAGGGAAAATTAGACACTCAACTCATTTTTATTTCGTTTTTTTTTTATGGCTGCGGTCGGCACACAGATCAGATGAAAGGCCGCTTGTAATGGACCGACTGATACTTATTATCAGGCATCATTTATCACTGAATGCAGCGAATGTAAGTTTAAACTATTACAGCACGGAGGGTATATATCACCTTTCAAACATCTGCACTCAACCGTCTGTTTTATAATATATATTTCAGTGTGCGCGGCAGATCACAAAGTGTTTGATGTACACGGCTTTTCGAGCAGGAACTAAAGAAAGAGAGCGCAATTTCGACGGATGGAACTGGTTTCTGAACTGAATAAAGCCAAATGGACTATTACAATTAAGTAAAGATATTAAGCCAGAAATGGCATTGTGACGTAAGAGAGAGCTAATTCCGCCTTTATGCCATAAATATGAATCAAATATGAAGACAGAACTTAATCATCTCTAGTGCAGAGCGTCAAAAGTTCAGTTTAAATAAAGCAATACGTAGGCGTTAGGGTTTTCGAAATAATTTCGGCCTCAAACATGTTCATCGTTTTCACCCACACAGGTTTAATTCATTAGACTTCCGTTTGCTTTCAAGCGCATCTTTGTAAAGCTTATTTTATAAATCGAAAAGTTTATTTCGTGACTGAATTTTACTCGAAACAGAGTAGTTTGCCAAAAGGAAAATTGTCTCTTATTTTTATTTTTTTCAAAAACCAAAGTTGAAATATTATCAGTTAAAAGACAAAATTTTGTTATTTTTTGTAATCATCGCCAACTGACGAAAAGAAGGCTTCCAACACTATTAAATAAATCCTGGAAATACCTTAATCACTGAGCCAGGAAGGTATAGGATATCAATGGAAGGAAAAGCCTTGTATTTTGTGCAGTGGATGTAAATTGCATGTGGACGAATGAACAATGCGGCTTAGCTGTCGACAGGCATCCAATTGAATGAATGACGAGATGGACTATTATTTGCGTTAACACATTATAGATGTAAATTTCTGTCAAACACGAAACATTCTGCGCCCATCAGCTCAGTTAACATTGTGGCAATGCTTATGAGGAAACACATGGACGAGAAATGACTAGCTTGAACCATTCCGCTATGGACGCGCCCACCGACCAGTCTGCCAAACAAGAGATCTACCTTAAAGTTATCACATGCACACTTATAGCAATATTGATCGTTTTGACCCTGTTCGGAAACCTACTTGTCATGGCAGCGTTTTGTCTATGCAAGGAATTGAGGAAAATTACAAACTACTTTCTCGTTTCGCTGAGTCTAGCGGATCTGCTCACGGCTTCGCTGGCCATGCCGATTTTCATGGCATCTAAAATCACCGCGGACAGCAGCGTATTTCCCGGAGGCGAGGTCTTCTACGATGTTTGGCGGTCAATAGACATCATTTGCGGTACAGCGTCTATTTGGAATCTGTGCCTAGTCAGTTTAGACAGACTTCTTGCGGTCGCTGCGCCGCTTAGACATTTAGTTATTCTCACGCCAGTTCGTGCCAAGGCAGTGATCGTGCTAGTCTGGGCAAGCTCTCTGGGCCTCTCAGGAATTCTCAACATGAACTGGTATTACAAGGGTATCTTTATCACGTTCATCAGTTTCTTTTTACCACTGTTTATAATCATTTCCTCATACGTCAAGATTTATCAAGTTACCACAAGATCGTGTATTTTGCGGCGAAGCGGAGGTACGCAACTTAAAAGAGACATACGTTCGGCAAAACAAATGGTTGTTGTTATAAGCGTGTTTATTTTATGCTGGGTAGGTTTTTTTGTGTTGACTTTGATACTCTCCTTTAAAAGATCCATGTCTTCAAAGATAAATCCCGCAGCACTAGACTTTCTAAAGTCTTTGACGTACCTGAATTCGTGTATAAATCCACTTTTATTTACTATGGTTAGTAGAACGTTTAAGAAAGCCATAACCGATATTCTCCATTGCCATAAACCGAATTTTTCACGGGCCAGAGGGACGAAATATCTTGGAGCTAGACGAACTAACATGGGATCATTTCTCGTTTCGTCGCTGTTCAGAAGGTCATCTAGCACTCAAGAAATACCAGGTCATAAACGAGAACATCACAACTCGCAAATAGTTACCTACACAGAGAGAGAAACGTGTTTGTAAATTAAATATTTGTGATGATGACGGATACAAAAAAATGTCTGTATGAGCTAATAAAGTGTTGTGTATCGATGATGTTTTTGTTTGTTTGGAGGACACGGCTGGGTTATTGCGCAAATCATCCTGGGCTAGGTTGATTGTGAATTTTTTCTTTGCGAGGGGCCTCATAGCTTATAAAAGCTATAAGCAATTATGTCGCTTTCAGTGGTTGTAAGTCCACAAGATGTATTTTTCTGTGTATATATTTACTGCTTTTGACACAGAATGATGAAAGCGGGAGCGCTACCCGATTCAGCACGGAAGTGATTGTTAAGGTTGGAAAAGAGGGAAATTTTAACCCTTGAGATAAGACAATCAAAAATGCGGCCGGCAACAGACATCATTTTACCGTTTACAGGATAATTCCAATTTTTGGGCGGAAGAATCCCATTAAAATAGTTCGAACATGGCAAAGTGTTTGAAGATTAGAACCGAATGGAAACTGATTGTTTACTTGAAGAGTAACTAGCTTATGACATCATTACAATGGCAGGCCGCAATATCGTTAATCGAGTAAATATGTCAATCTAATGATCCGCATCTTAGAAACCAAAGTGCTATAGTTGGCTGCTTTATTCGTTTTCTCCTTGGCTAAGACCTTTTGTTTGGTCGTCTCTCTTAATATCGCCAATTTAATTTCGTTTTTCGATGTAATTTGAATACCAAATATGGCGCACCTGCGAGCAGTTCTTTTAAGCCAAGACTTCCTCTTTTTCGAGATGGCATCTGCCGGTCGATCGAGCGGCGAGGATTTAAAGCAATCTAAGAGATTTTTACCATGATTAAGTCACACTTCTAAGCGATTTTGAACAATTGCACGTAGATGAAATTTGCCTGAGAAACAACGAAAATAGATTGTACTGTAATTACTTTGATCTCTGGAAAACTGTAGACACAATTTTCACATTGGTGTCTTTTATTGGCTGATTATCAGTTTTATAGCGAAAAGGTCCAATAGAATCTGCCATTGCGTAAGGCGTTTAGTACTGAAACTTTCAATTTTCGAATAATTTCTCCCAAACCCGATTCCAGGCACACAACTCTCTCTTTTTTGAGTGATTTTAAAGTTTGCACTGTCAATTTATTCCGCATTTATCCCATCTTTCTGTAACTTGTAAATATCACATGTTTTGACGATCCGGTGTCAACCAATGATTTGAAATAGTTTTTTCGCATGATAAACTCAGTTGTGTTTTTTCAATTTTATTGCTTTTTCGCATATGTCACGTGAATGACAGAGTCATTGAATAAGCTATCAAACTCTTTCAAAACCACGGGTTTCCATATTCAGATTGTAAAGTGATTCACCCTGAAATACTTGGACTTAATATCTTTTTCTTGTCAACTAGTTACACTGTAGAAACTTGAAGACTATTTCAGATGATTGCATAGCATTTTTAAAAGAAAACAGAAACAAGGAAAAAAGGAGAATTGCATTAAGTTTGTTCTTAGCCGAAAGGTAATCTGGGAAATTGTGCATTTCGAGGTAAAATATCTACAGGTTTGACCTCTACATGTAGATTGTTTTTTTACAGTTATTTGTCGAATTTATGCTAGAGACGAATTAACCGACGCTGAATTTGTATTAGGAGACGATTTATCCATCTGAGACGAGTTACCCGTCTAAGACGTATAAATCGTCTAGGTATAAATCGATCCAGTGTTTAGACGAATTACAGTATGCGGCGCGCCAAATTCGCCTTGGGCTGATTCGTATGTCAGCACGTTTTCAGGACGTATCTCATTAGCATTCCTAGCACGCTTCTTTTAACTCTTCGTTCTCCAGCACGTACTTTTAATTAACCCTTTCACTCCCAATTATCACCAATAAATGCCATTTTTAACCGTTAACTCATTTATTTTGGCTGCAATGACGCTAAATGGGCATACGTTTTTCTGAGGAAGCCATTTTTGTTTCAATTTGCCACATCCGCATAAGCCAAAATTTGGATTTTTTTGGCGATTGCCCTTCCGAATTTCTTTCTTGTCCATTTGCTTTCCTTTTACCCGCGGCCCTTGTACTCTCGCTGCCTTCCGCGTTTCATATTCTTTCTGGCTGACGTAAAAAGTTGGGAACTTTTCGAAAACGCTCTTCAAACCGGAGGAATTTGAAGACCCAGTCTGGACGGAAAACATTTAAAAGACGGAACTTTTCAAAAAAGATCTAAAACGATGGCGTCACGACAATCATGAGATTTCCCTGATTCAGTTCCCTCAAACGCAAATTTAAAATGATAGGTGATTGTTGCGATTTTCAATTCCTCTGGCGTAGTATGGACCGAAAACGTTTGATACGTTTTCAGAGCGAAACCTCCGTTTTCAAATTCCTCCGGCGACGCATTGTCGACAGAGCATTGAGAGGGATTAGCTAGGGAATGAGACCCATATAGAACTTTAAACCAGTCTGTTACTCTTCAAATCTTCTTTGATCATTGTATGCCGAACCAAGGCAGTTAACTGCATTGAATGAACAAATGTCGACCTCCCCGTTGTTGCTCGACAGAAATGGATGAATTTGGAATAAAACATCCAATTTTAAAAAGCAATAAAAAATCTCCAATACAAATAGTATTTATGAAGTACATGATTGATCTTTCATACTTTCACTTGTAAATAGTATTTATTTTAACAGGATTTATTTACACACAGAATTTGAGTGTTACGAGACATAAATACCTTGTAAAATATATTCTGGAAATTAAAATCAACAATTGTTTCTATTATGTCTAACGTCGTTCAAAATGAGAACAAATTGCTGATCGATTTCAATCAATTATTCTCCGGTGTAGAGCAGTTTTTTCTTGTGTATCGAAAAGGTTGTTGGTTTAACATCACTACCCAACGCGATTGGCTTACAAAACTCGCGCAGTTTTGTCATTCAATCACAAGTAAAGCCAAAACCAATCGTGAATTTTTCGCATACGTTTTCCGCGCTTCGCGTCAGCTGCATGTATTTACTTCGAGTTTTGATTGGTCCACTGGATTTTTCTGTGTCTTCTGTGATTGGCTAGGTTAATTACTTTTGGTTTTGGTATACCCCACACTCAGTTGAAAACTGCTCTGTTAAAACATTGATATGATGATTACATAATTGAGAGGCCGAGACACAAGATTTATTTTATGGACCACAAGTGGCCATGTTCTACTCGAAAACGCAGCTAAGACAAACTGAAAAAAATCTATGTCAGGCGTTTTAGTCAATGACGCGGCTTGGTTTTCGTGTTGCTCTATTACTCTGTTTGGTCTAAAAAAAGCGTTTGGGTATTGCTTTCCTAAAAGTAATTTTTCTTGATGTAATAAAACGACAGTTTAATTTGCCTTTGACAAATCATTGAGCGAGAATTATATAACGTGTTATAAATTAACAACTTATGGTAGACACAGAATTAACAACAAAATGTTTTTGATATGTCGAGAGACTAGTACTGTGTGGAGAAATTTAATTAATCCGCATTTACACAGAAGTAAGGATATTTTGTTTTTTTGTCGAGACTGGTCTAGTGTGAGAAAAGGTTGTAAGGCTCAGTTTGTGAGAAGACACTCATTACATTTCACTGAGATACTACGCTAAATATATGGTTTTCTTTTTGTAAGCCACAAATTGCTTATGCAGGATTTTAGCGTCTCAGAGACGACAAAGAAGGCTCCCGGTGATGTAAGAAATAATTCGTAAATGCTCAATTTGTCTATGTAATCAAGCTTAATTTGAAATAAATACAATGACATTTTATTGAGACTAAAATTTGTAACGAAAATTGTACTTTATGATAATTTCATATCTTTATAAAAATTGACTCGTCGTGATTGACAAAACTCCGAGAACACTACACTTGACGAGAGTTCCTCAAGGTGGGTACAATTTGAAATAAATTTTTCTAAGGAAATGAAGAGCCGTGAGGCCAACCGGAAGATGGAATTTTTTTGGTCGCTGATGGCTTTCTTACTCATCGAGCAAACTGTTGGCCGAAACATTGAGTCCGAAGAAGATCCATACATTGAAGGAGGTAAAACTATCATTGTTAACTGAATGTGTGTTATTTTCTGAGAATACCATAGTCTCATATCAAAAAGTTCTTATGGGAATGATTCAATTTGCGTAGAAAATATTTTCACGATAAATACTTCCTCGTACACTTATGCAGTATGAATCACCCATAAGCAAAATACTATATATAAGATATATATATTGAAGTCATCGTAAATCAAGAGAGAAAGAACAACTCATATGTTACTGTGACTTAACAAGTAGACGATTTTGTTCCGTGTTCTCTTAAAAATCATGCATGCTCGATGTCTAGAAAAACTGCTAGTGGCCCGACGAGCGAAAAGCGAGTGGGCTCAGCATACTCCAGGTGCTCTACCGTGCAATGCGCTGTTGAAGGGATTTCCTTCATATTCCAACGTTTCAGCCAATTAACACAAACTGACCCCAATAATTGTCTTAATTACCTTTATTATTTCGGAAGAGTATTACTCCAACAATCGCCCATGAGATTTTAGCCAAGCCGTCTTGATTTCTTAATAATTTCAAGCATATTAACATTATTTTTCTTTGTTGCTTAGACGCAGCTTCTCTTGAAGATGACTGTAAGTAAATAGTGTAAAACGATTATAAATGATTATTCTTATTGGAAATTCTTCTTTTAAAGGTGCTTCGTAGCTCTCTTTGTAGAAGATTAATACCATTCTCTCAGTATCCTCGTTGTTTCAGAAATTTTATGGCTCCTGATTTTATCTACCATATTATATGCACCATCAATATTTTATTTCCTGCGGAAAAAGGACCGGAGACTAGCGTCTCCTAGCCAGTTTTCTGATGTTTCGATAGGCATGCGCAGCTCGCTTTAGTAATATAGTAATCATACTTGATAGTTTCAGGTGAGGTGCCATGTCCGGAGCTACCAGCCTGCCGCTACTTTCAAAAGCTGTGTTGGAGCTCTACGCACAGTTTATACGACTTTGTCATAAGGCAGTGTCCAAAATCTTGTAAACTTTGTTGAAAACTTGGTGAGTAATTTAAGTTTTCGCAAGGCTTCAGCTCATATTTATTTCGACGGCGCTGTGGCCCAGAAGCTAGTGTTCTGGGTAAGACACTTAATGCTGTCACAGTGCCTCTCAGAACCCTGATTATAAATTGTTACCGGCGAATAGGCCAAGTTACAGTTGTGTGCTTAGTTACCTGGGGCCCGTTTCTCAAAGGTCCCGAAAAGTTTTCGCACCCGGAAAGCCGTAGCAAAATCTCAAAGCTTATGATTACAGAGCTGTTTTATTCGCGTATTATTAATATAAACAGAGGTTCT
Organism: Micromussa lordhowensis; assembly: GCA_964020085.1. Lineage (NCBI taxonomy): Eukaryota > Metazoa > Cnidaria > Anthozoa > Scleractinia > Lobophylliidae > Micromussa > Micromussa lordhowensis. Next base: position 4,301,085 of record OZ026596.1, on the reverse strand, counting down.
CTTAACACAAGAAGTTTCAGGCGTATACACTTCCGGGGCTTTCGAGAAACGGGCCCCAGGCCTATGAATGCAAGCGAGGCTGGAGGTGACCTCACTTTGATACAGACCTCTCTGCTTTTCTCACTTAAGCATAACAACAACTTGATTTACGCAACAAAGGCAGTGAGGTTTGTATCAAAACGAGGTCGCCTGCAGCCTCGCTGTCACTCAAAGGCCATGTCACTGAGTAGACAACTGAAAAATGATCTATTAAATGCTTGGGAATGAAGAAATTAAAGTTGAAAACTAAAGACACAAAATACCATTCAAGTATATATGAGGTGATTAGGTCTCCACGCTTAGAATGTAATGCAGTGAGTGAGCCATTTTACAGTTCTGTGTTCAGTGACCTGGGCTTTGAATAGCAGCGAGGCTGGAGGTGACCTTGTTTTGATACAGACCTCACTGCTTTGGCTGTGTAAATTAAGTTGTTATAATGCTAACTAGTTAGCAAGGAGGTTTGTTTCAAATCAAAGTCACCTCCAGTCTCACTATCAGGCCAGGTAACAGAGCACACAACTGTAAAATTGTCTATTATTGCTTTTCTTTTGTTCTCTTTTTCAGAAACTACTCCATCCCAGTCCCCTGAAACTGCTGCAGTCGGCAGTTACCGTAGAAAAATCAGTTCTGAACAAAAAATGAAAACATGAAGGATAACAGTTCCAAAAATAGCTTCAGAGTAATATACATTTAACAGCATTATTTTTATGATATTATTGTAATCGTTGGAGAGGTATAAAACCCTGCTTCTGACATTTACCTGAGAGAGGATGTCCGCTGAGAAACGTCCACGCCAACGCAGGCGCTTTGTTTTCATTTTCGTCCCCAGTGCTACTTGTTTTAAAAAGTCGTTACATCGACCACGTGACTAAGAGAAACGGAGGCTCTGGGGACAAGAATGCTTCGTTCTAGAAATGCGAGGACTGCTACGCATGCGTAGCTGAAGAAATCATCCCTTCTTAGTGCAGATTTTATTTTAATCGCGTACACTGTGGTAATCTTTTCTTTACAAGTGCAAATAATAAATAAATTCATTTCAACCTTAGTAACTAGAAACTCGGACTGTATATACGTGTAAAGACACAGATCCTTCCTCAAATATAGCGTGCTTCTCCTGCAAAGAAGACAGGAAAATGAAAAGTAACGTTTATAAGTTTTGCCGAAATCAAACGTTCAAACGTGCAACCTGGAAAAGTGCAGAAATGTTAGTCACGAGAAGCAATAACTAGGTATTTAAGGGACTTCCCTCATAGGGATTGCGGGTTAAGATAGAATTCTTATTTTCAAAACATGAAATATAGAGTAAGGTATAGGCGAATTTTTGCTGACGTCATTGCTAACATTGTTCCTAAAAAACATACCACTTCGCGCAGAGAAGGCAATACGCTAGACACAAATTGACTACAAACATTTAAAGAGCTCGTGAAATTTAGTAAATGGTGAATTGGCTTTGGGGTGTAATTGTTGGGGACAAATTTTCTTCCAAAAACTGCAAAATTTCTACAAAAGCGCTAAAGATCTCATTCTTGGTAAAACTTTGAGTTTTTAAAACAAAACTGAGTTTTCAATACATCGGGTTCAAATTCCTTGGGATATTTCATCGTGCTGTGCCCTTTCAATATTCAGAAGCTCGATCAGAACCTGTATCGCTTATGCTAATGAGGCAAGAATTGTAAACAAAGATTCTCCTATAGATTGGGTAAAACGTGAAAAGCAAAAAGCAAATATGCAAACCTGAAGTCAAAGCGCACACACAAAATTAGCAAGATATAGAGAGTATAAAGCCAACGTTTAATTAATTAATCTCGTCCCCGGATCTCTTGTGGGCCAAAGCGAGAAATCTAAAGGGGTGTTTCCTGAGAGAAGGTCACTTATTATTTCTATTTCTCAATATTTTCGTCTCTGTGTTTAATTGTCGACCTACCTCATGAACAAACTCCGCACGTCTTCTGGCAGCGAATTCGGATGTAAGAGTACTTGCGACTGCGACTGAACTTGCACATTCTAAAATTCTTACACCTTGAAGAGCTGTCCCGACAGCCTGCAAGTGTAATTTGTAAGAAAAAAAGAATCGAACAGATTTAGGAGTCATAAATTGCTTGGACGATGGATATTTGAAAACCATCCAAGGATTTAAAACTATTTTAACTTATCAGACTCCCTTTACAATTCATCAGGTTTAAACAAAGACAAACATTATGTAGTTACTGATTGGCTCACCCCAGTCGTCTTAGGCCGTTTGAGAGATCCTATATAAGAGAAATCTGGGGACGAGTCTGGTGACGGTGATTTGAACATGTGATATCTTTACTCCTTTGACTCCTTAGCTCAAGTTTACGAAGATGCATCAAAAACAAGAAATGGTAATTCATCACTCTTCAGAACGTTGATTTCCTCAATTTTCGCCAAAAATACTCCGCTGCTCGTCGTGTTTTAACGCCGCTCCGGAACATTTCCGATGGAAATGCAGTCTTTCGAGTTTTAGATGTCACGTAAAAGTACAGGGAACAGGTGGTAAAATATATATTTATATGACATAGCTCTCATTGCATGGTTCCGAAAGCATTACCTACTTGACTGGTGTAACTCAGTGACTACACACAAATAATATTATTAGTAATAGCAACAGTTTTATTAAAAGAAGGAAAAGCACTTTTAAGCCGGGACTGTAACACTAGGGGCCCTCTATATAAGTTAACATTAAATTCTAATTGCTTAACGAAAATCTATTAACAAGCAAAACTGAATTATTTCGCCTCTCGAATACAAATCGCTCTATTTTTGATCACGGAAAAGGATACAATCATGGACAAAAGTGTTGAGAAATTGGAGCAAAACTAACGCTTTCGAAATAACAATTGAGTGATAATTCCTTTTTAATCTGTTGTTCCTTCCTCCCCCCCCCCCCCCCCCAAAAAAAAAAAAAAAATTGCTAAACGTTCCGTTGATGTTTATTCGTTTTCAACATTGAAAAAGGGGGAGGGGAGACAACCTTTGACGAGGGGAGAGGGAAGAATTTACACCTAGGGAAAAAAAGGTTGGTAATTTACATGTGTCTCAACAACTTTTGTCCATGATTGTAGCTTACATTATTGAATTCTACAAGCAACTTGCAAGGAAAAGAAAAAAAAGCAAAGAAATCTTCAGACCTTTCAATTTGCCTCGTTTTACTTCCACATACCTCCCTGCAAAACAAACGGAATACATACTGATTAGGGTTTACATATCAAGCAAGATGTTGTTGTTTATGGCAAAAAAGTTTCTAAATGTTCAGAGATTAAACATTCTTATTTAACAGCTATCAATTAGCTGAAGCACGTATTCGCGGCCGGGAAATCGCCTCGGAATTATTTGCGAGTTGCGTTAATTGATCCTAGGTTCCTTGCCGGCTTGCATTATCACCCCAGTTGTGATGATGGCGCAATATTTTCGGCTAGCCTGATGACTTTTCGATTAAACTATAGAATCATCGGAGTTGCAGAGGTTTTTTTTAAGTTCAAGGCAAAAGTTGGAAAAACTCGTTGAGTTGCGCTGAATGGTTGGCATAAAAATGTAAATGTTCTTGGCGCGATATGCACAGATAAAATTTCAAAAACAACCCAGACTTTTCGAGGCTGCTGCTTCTTTATCAGTGGTCTGAATAGAATCCACCTGCATTCACATCACTGATAAAGAGGTAGCAGCCTCCAAACGTCTGTTCAGTTGGACATTTTATCCGCGAATATTACGAGAACATTCACTATTTTATAGCTCCAGTTTAATGATATTTGCTTTGAGAAGGGGTTTGTCAGACTTTCTAATAATGATATATTGCGATATTTTGTCGTGATAATCGTGGAAACGCTTAAACTGAAAACAGAGGCTCCATATGAACCAAAACATAATTAAGTAAACACGAGCGACTGCAAAAGATAATAATATGATCTCAAAATGAAAATTTAGCAATATTCAGTTCTTTGATATTATTCTTCATTTGGAATGCTCTATCAACTGAAAGCAATAAAAATCACTTTTGACAAGTTGTAAGTAGTTCTTTTGACAGTTCAATACTTATCATTAAGTTCCAACTGAACTTTCCGTCCGTTTTAGGTTTTGTTCGCGGAATTAATTGAAGTTAAACTAAAAGTTTTCCATCGATTTTAAATTCTGTTTGTCAATTCATGACCAACTCAAGTTATCATTCAAGTTTTGCGTAAGCTACATAAAATCTTTACATCATTTCAAAACATTTTTTTACAGGAAGAATAACCTTTTTCAATACAAAATCGGGAGTAACTTACCTACGTCAAAATATTCATTGCGTTCACCACCATAATAATATCTCGATGGTGCAGCATCCTCCATAGGTTTTGCATTAAGGCTGCCAAAAAGCATCACAGCCACAAGAACAAGACAAAAACTCTTGCGGACGACCATTTCCAGCGAGTCGTGGAAAGTTCAGAGAGACAAACTCGATCAGCGTGAGAACAGACTCACCTAGTTAACGAAGTGCGATCATCAGTATGCATGCATGGGTGTTTGCTTATTACTGATGATAATTTGTGTGGTGTCTCCTGCTGCATAAATATTTCGTGTAGCTAAAAAGGAGTTGATTAAGAAAGAGATCATTTAAAAATAGTGTAACTAAAAGGTATGCCTATTTTGGCACGACTACCGTGACAAAACGATGTTGCAGAAACAACCGCCGTTTATGTACCTGGTCGAACAAGCGATATCCATGGAGGTTATTGGAATATGTGTTATCGAGAGCAATCTTCAGAGAGAACAACAGGAGCCAACTTAATTCGAGGGCTGTAAATAATTAAATACTTGTGAACTCGCCGAAGCAATGTGCTTACAGGAGCTTGGAAAAGCAAACTGTGAGCTTATGTCTTGTTTGCGTATTTCTGAGACTAGATTGGTCTCTGAATATTGTTGCTAATTATTTTTTTATGTCAACATACCCTTAAGAGATCATAGCAACAGCGTTCTTTGAATTTGGATAATATTCAAATCTCCAAGGCAGGCAAATATTTTGATATGCTATTCAGCTGCCACCTGCCGGTCCAAGTGCGTGGTGTAATTGAAGTACTGACATTTTTGGGTCGCTTTGGCGACATTCCTAAACCCAGTTGAAATACTTGATAAGAACGTTTATTGAAACATCCACAATATTATTAAGGAAAGCGTTTTATAACTGTTATTAAAGAGAGCGAAGCGCAAAGGAAGTGTGTTACAAACGACTGTCAGGAAAGAGGGAAATTAATATCATGAACGCTAAATAAAGGCCGTCGATAAAACAATGAACATGGAAGATTCCGGGACATCCCGGCATATTCCGAAACATTCCGGAACATCAAAAAATTCATAACAATTATAAGAAAAATATTTAAAATTAAATAAAGAAATACCAAAAAAGAGAAATAAATAAAAGAATAAAACATATTAATTGGTATTATTTTAGCGCCGAATATACAAAAAGTGCAAATGACTGCAATGAGTGAAGGCTTGCAACTTTAACCTTTTAAGTTAAGGCGGGGGTAAACGTGAAAGCTGTTTTGAGGTCGCTTAACATGGCCTTTTTCTGCCAATATCTCGGTCTCGTTTCAAGCGACACTAAATCTCTCTGCTTATCTCATTAACCACTGTTTGGCGGTTTTGTGTAAATTTTTGGGTGAGTTTTGGGCATTTTGGGAAAGAGATAATTTTTCTCAAAGGATAGGTGAAGATTTGATTAATTTGGAAAATTGAAATTTGAAGTGAAGAATTAGTAGACAGATACCAAATTACAATCCCCTAGCAACCTGGGGCTCTCTTTTGCGGAGGTCAACTGTCTGGTAGTGTTTCTAACCCATCTTAATCCTAACAATTTCCTTTTTAATATCACTTCAAATTTCACGCCTATTCATGTTTACCCTCGGCTTAAGTAGCGATGTCGGGAAGGAATACGCAAGCGATAGGAAATATAACACAGTCGCCATCTTGAAGGACCAAGAGAATCTGGTGATGAGCCATCTACCATCTTGTAAGATGGGAGTTTGTGAAGTCTTGTATAAACTCTTGCTCTTAGGCAATCGAAGCTTGATTAGGAAAATAACACAAACAGCGGTGATAAACATTGCATTCCAACGTATTTTTATATAGAACTTGACGTTTCGTATGCTAGTCAACACTACACTTTCAAAAGTGACCGTTACAATTTTTGAACCCTATATATATATCGTACAACAATAGAGGTCTGGAACGTAGACTGAGAAAAAATGATCTGCAGCAGTACGTGTTTTGACATAATGAGGATCCGAATGAGGAGTAATAGCTAAAACAGCAACAACTTCTCACTACTGACATTGACATTAAGGGAAGGCTTTAGCTCTTGAATGAACAGACTCTCTTCAGTTTAATTTCGCAGTGAACGTCAGTTTTGCCCGACGCTAAAATGTCAAAGTGATCCCATTTAATGTAGTGACCAGTGGTTTGTACATGATCAGCAATGGCTCATGAATGGTCACTTTTCGCGAGGGCCTTGAAATGTTCTGTTTT
>OZ026596.1:4277027-4287027 GCA_964020085.1 Micromussa lordhowensis | reverse complement strand
CTCTTGTTGCGGATACGTGAAAGCTGATGTCACCACACGCGAAACTTTGATCAATATCGCAATTAGCCCCCTCCCCCCCCCCCCCCGCAAAAAAAAAAATACCCGTAAAAAACAACATATTGCACTGCAATTTACAAAATCTGTGAATCTATCATATTTGTTTGTGTGATCATGGACTAGGAGATGAATTGTTAAAGCAAGTTCTGCCTTTGAATAGACCATGTTCGTCTTTTCGGTATTGGAATGAAACTAGCTTGCAGTGGAGGCTGTTGTGAGGGAATATCATTAAAAAGAGGTAAACCAGTCCAATACCGAGAATACGACCAGCTTTCGTTGCGAATCGATCACTATCGACCGTGAAACAAAAGTCTGCGTCAAAAAGCAACGGTTAAACCTCGGGGTGAGGTTTAATCTCGCCATGCAGTGGAGGCCGCTGAGAAGCTCTGGTCGCCAACCATTATATTTCAATTAAAGTACAGCTGGAGACAGTTCATTTACATATAGTTTATTTTAATTGCGTCTAGCTTCCAGTGTAGTGATTGTGAATTTTCTTGGAGTGAGACTGGCCATCATATAAGTGTGGACTTTTTCATCTCTCTTCACATGAGCAGAATTCATCTACAAATAAAACATTTGGCTGATGAAAGGAAGTGCATAAAAAAACAAGGAATAATGCAGACATTACAGTTCGGTGGGGGGAAAGGAAAAAATTTGTTTTCTTCTCAAATGATTAGAGTCAATCACGAACACTGCATGGCTCTGTGTCCTGGTGCGTCATCCCTATGAAACTTTTTCCAACTCGAATTAATTTCAGGCGACCCTTGGTATAGCGACAGTACTAGTAGAGCGGTCGAAAGAAATCCGCATTCAGTTTTGGGTTTGCATTATCGCTTAAGTTGATTGCCTTAAAAATTCGCGCCACTTTTTCATCCAATCAGATGTAAAACCAAAACCAATCATGACTCGCTCGGACACGTTCAGTCACGTGATTCGTGCCTGTGTATCTGCTTTGAGTTTTGATTGGTTCACAGGATTGTCTGTGTATTTTGTGATTGGTCAGATCTAAAGTGATTATTGTTTGGTTTTGGTTTTACGACACTTAACAGCCCGTTTCACTGTCAACTTTTCTCATCGGCATTACAGTCTAATCCAACATGTGTGAGAGATTATTTTGGGACATTTCATAGTTTCGTCTTGAAATTACCTCACATCCACGTTGTATTATATTGTATTACATTGTAATGTAAATGAGAAACGTTAACTGGGAAATTAAAAGAGCTATTGAAAACTGCTCTCTCCGCCAGTCTGTACCAAAAGCAAATAAAGATGCAGCCGTTTGATAGAATAAAGCATCTTCCTTTGTTTTGGACACCACATCAAGTGTAACTTATCGTCCAGCATGGCTGATTGTCCCTGACCATGTTTCCACCCAGTTCGTCTTGAGGGTCATATTGGTGTTTGGAGGCAGCTTGGCCTAGCAGTTAGAGCTCCGGACTTGAAATCTGAAAGTCGCAGGTCCAAGTCTCGCTCTGACCACCAAACTAGATTTGTTTCTCTGTAGACCCTGGTTCACCCCTCGGTCATACTTGTAAATAGCAAACTGGTCTGATTCCCGCCAGTTGGGATTTTTAAGCCTAATATGTTCATTTGAAATATTTCTTTCTTTCAGTTCAAGTGGCATGCCTGTGAACTAGCTACGTGTAGCTAAGCGCATTAATCACTATAAATAACAACATTTGAACATTTGGGTTTTTTTTTGGGGGGGGGGGATATGAGTTGAAAGCTACTGTACTAGTGGCGAGCGCTTCTTCTCTTATTCACCCACCTAGTGGCACGTTCCGCAGGTCTTTGGGCAACGAGTTCGAACAAAAGCGAAGCTCGGACTGCCTCTGTTGTTGCAGATTCTGCTGTATCTCGGTTTCCTGCACGTGCTGGGATAGCGGTCTCTACAGCCTACACAGAATAAGCACTATATTATTATTAAAAACTGGATCGTTGGATAATGCAATTCGAGACTTTTCATTGGCTTAGCCATCATGGGTCATGAGCCATTATACCATGCTCTACAAATATGGTGAGCGTACGTGCGAGTTTTGGGGCGCTTTTATTCCTATTTTAGTTTAATTTTCTATATTTTGGGGTGTTTAAAATTAAACGAATATTCCACTCGCGCTGGTTGGATATGAGATGATTACATTCAACTCGGCGCGCGGCGCCTCGTTGGCTATCTACCATCTCCAATATCCGACGCGCGCTTGTGGAATAATTGTTAACTACACGCGCCGAGTCATTTCAGTCATTGGAGCTTTTATCGGAGCTTTATTTGACTTTATATGACTATACTCCAACTGTTTTCTTCTTCCATTGAGATACTCCTGTATTTTAATACTGGTAGCGGTAGAGTCGCGGAGAGACAAAAAAAAATTGTTGCCCAAGAACGTAGTGTCTATAGTTTTCTAAAAGCAGTTCGCGTTATAAATTGTCCATTATTTAAGCAGTGTTTTTATCAAACTCAATTGAAGCTCTAGACAGGCCGAAGTTGACATATTAGTCATAAAGCAGGAGGTTTGAAAGCGGAGACAGAGAGAGAGAGAGGCGATTAAGAGCTTTCATTACAGTAGTTGTATTTCGGGCTGCAAACATCTGTTAACCTCGCAACCGCTTTGAAATACATTATACAGAAATATCTACTTTTTTACCTCGTTTCATTAGATCCAAGCTCTCCCCTAAAAAAAAAGGATTTAGTAACGGATTAAATGGCCAACAAACATACTAAATAACAGTTGGTAATTATTGGTTTTGATGTGAAAATACTGTATATAAGGTGATGACACTCGGCTTGACTTCGTTATGAAGTCGAGCCAGAGAGCTTCAAAGCTCAAAATTTGCAACTGAGGATAGACACTTACCCTCTTCGTTGTAACGACTTTGAGGTCTAAAGCCGCGAGGTAGGCTGCTGACAACTGTCACAGCGAGGAAGACTGCCAGACAAATAAAGACAAGATTCTTCATCTTAAAGAAGATGACTGGATCAAATTGAGGTGGAGATGCTTCGAAGAGCGTTATCTATTTGATGTTCTTAGCTAGTTAACAAAGCGAGACGATGACTGCGCGTTGACGCGATCACCTGCTAGTGCGGATACAAAGGGACGTAATTAAAAAGGAGGTTGACAAACTTCTTTTAAAGGGAAATTAGTGCTTGTTTAATTTACTCTTAGTGACAAAATATAAGCATGTCTATTAATTAACAAGCCTACAGGTGTCGATCATTTAAACACTGTTTAAGCTACCGTCCGCTTGCCAGGTTTTTTAAGTAGGCCTCTCTGTGGTTTCTTCATCCACGTGAGTTCTTATAGTTCTTTTTATTAGCAAGCTGTTGTTTCCATTTAACATTCGTACTCAGCCAGAAAAATATCTTATGATTTTAAGATCTGCTAAAAACGCTGCAGTAACTTAGGGATTCAAGACAATAATACTCCGCTCTTGTAAAACAGCAGGAGGCGTAGTGGCCAGCCTACTGGTTTGATAGTCCAATGGACTCCGAATTAAAACGATTCTGTATTCAGGCCGGAGACATGTTCTTCCGAAAATGTTTATGACATGATAATTTAACATGTTAATTTGGCTGAGAACCAATCTCTAAGCTCACTAATCCATATGAAGGCTCACTTGAGGTATTTAATCACCAAGCAATGGTTTTGTTTTAAACAGGGCATTTTCTACGCCATAATTTTTTTCTTACAATACATTTTTCTACAGTTTTCACCTTTTCTCTCAGCTGTTTTAAAATCCACCCTGCGCCAGAAGTATATATATTGTCTGAAATAAGCCACATAAGAAAGCATAAATTAAAACAACCTACGGGATATGAATGACTGAAAATATGCTTGTTTAAGATTCAGCAGGGGGTACAATTGCCCAATGGTTACGTGCTTTAATTCAGAAGATCAAGAGTTCTGCGATTAATTCCAGGCAGGGGTCATTGTGCGGTGTTTTTCAGGGAGAGAACTTAAAACCTCCATGTCTCTTTCCAAGGAGTATAATAATATGTGCAAAAAGGGCAACAAGAGAATATACTGGAGATAGGAAGAGAGGTAGTAAATCTTGTTGCTACAGAAACCGGGTTCGCTCCAGGCGGCTACACGGGCAACTTTCACGGTATGGGGTACTTATTAAAAGCGAAAAAGAAAAAAACCATCACCCAAACGGCTCTATGCAACGAAAAGGAAGCTTGTGCTATTTTAGGTTGGAGTTCACCACTTGTTTTTCTCTTCTCTATATGAGAACAGTTCTTTGTCACGAAGAAATGTGGGACATTTTGCTTGCTGTCACCTGTCACTCGTTCCCTTCATATCTTATTGCCAGAAATGTTCGATAATTTTAACATGGCTTCATAATCATGATAGCCGCCGCCATGATGATTCTTCTGCGATCAGAAGGCGGGATATTAACCACGTCGGGTTATTCCGGAATATAAGGCGAGCCAATTTTTTCGAACTTTTTTTCAGTGTTGTCCCTCAGATGGCTTCTTCAAATATTATATCCAAATGTAGATGATAAGCTTGGACGTGCATAATATGCGAGTTAAGTAACACGTTTTACACCGAATTTATTCTTGCGACCACATTTGTGTTGTTAACTCCAAAATGGGGCACTACAGTGCCGAATTTTGCCTGCTCTCTTAACCTTATATGGTCAAAATTTTTAAAAAAATTAAAAAAAAAATCATAAAATATTTAAACCACCATAGCAGCGTTTATGATTACAGCTTGTTCATAAACGAGCGAGACTCCCGACAATTAATTAAAGTACGCGACGCGAGAAAAAAAAGAACCGTAAATTTTAATACTTAAACATAGAAACGGAATTTGCATAACTGTAATTTCCTCGAGGAGGCTTTTTCTTTTGCTCGAGCTATTAATTTAGGAATAAACATAGCTTGTTTTCTTTCTGAGCCGATAATATTTCAGGTCAATTTTTTTACTGATTCTACCTCCGAATCACCACTTTTTATTTTTATCAATAGAGGCACTTTTACCAAGAGAAAATGCTCTTGAATGTACTTGTCATTTGAAGCCGTTTTATCACTTTTCTTTTTTTCTAAACATTTTTTCTCGATAGAAATTTTAAATTTCGAGTAGAACAGTCTTTAAATGGTGCTGACTGCAGTGACAAATTTTCTCACTTTGAATTCATTTTTCCTCTGCGTTGAATCGCAAAAAATTAAAACTCGCCCTGTCATTTTCGTGAAATTATATAAACAGGAGTTTAATAATTTCTGACTAGCCATGCTTTTTTATGGTCGCTGTGCCATTCTACTGACATTTAAAACCATAAAACCATGATTTTGTCAAGCACCAAACTTGAGTTGGCGTGATAATTTAAATATGTATGACTTAGTATAAAAATAAGCGTGAAACGCGAATTCGTCGAGACGATCACATCAAAATTACCAATGAAATAGGGAAAAATAAATAAAAATTAAAATTAACCGCAAACCAAGTTGCCTTCTGTCTCTTTAGCAAAACGATTCGACGTGCAAAACTTTGCATTTGATCAGTTAATACTTGTTTCCATATAGACACCCTTAGTTTTACTCTAAAACTCGCAGGGAAGAACGCAGAAAATTGTGCAAACGAGCACGATGTTTGAGAAACAGCTTCGCCCCTCGCCTGCTTGCTCTTGGGGTCATGGGCCCCAGTAGTATCCCGCAGTAGGTAATCTGGGTACAAGTATGGGCCAGCGATGCTACCAGCAGTATCAACCATGAGACTATCCAAGATGGCGGCGGACATAGCTGGAAACTTTGTCTGAGAGTCGACGTTAGAAACTTTTGCTTGATTCTTGCCGCAATGAGGATACTAAAACCAGGCTGGGTTTCGCATGAAGGTAAGATGCTAGCAGTTGGATAGTTTTTTTTTTGATGTTCTGTTGATGTAATATTTTGCACTGGCGAGAAGTGAAAAAAAAAAACGTGCGTTTACATGTAAGCTTAAATGTATACAAGCTTGCTGTTTATACTGCATGCTGTGGTGTACACTCAGATGCTTTACTGCAATGTTTGTAGATAACGTTTTCATAGACTAAAAGTCAGTGTATGTTTTTATTTTCATTTGTATGAACTGCATTCCGCAGCAAGTTTCATGAAAGTTATTTTTTTTTAAGGGGGGGGGGGATCAAATTTCAAATGTAAGCCAATCTCTTCCTAAAAGTATTCACTGAATTCAATTTTTAAATTATAGAAAAAAGTGATTTCATCAATGCCGGATGTTGAAATGTAATTCATAAACACAGTTGCTTCATAACTAACAGAAAAGGTCTGACTCACCTGCACTGCACATGCTGTTATTTCATTATTTCTTGTGCACACATTCTTAAATTCTTAATTTATCCAAACTTCTTATAAAGCACTTGTTAATGGTTTTCTCAGGGAGGCCACTTTTTTCCATTGACATTCATCCTGATGGATCTCGATTTGTTATTGGTGGTCAAGGTGGGTATGGATTGTATTATTTTTTTTTAAGTTTTTTTAAGTTTATAGCAGTGATAAATACTTTCCCTTTATTTCTCCTTATAATTTCGATTTGCATTTATTCACAGTTTGAAACTTTGAGTACTACGTAAATAGAATTTCATAAAAGAAATAAATTGTACATTTCTCTAATATTACATGGCAGGAGATGACTCAGGGAAGGTTACAATCTGGAACATGGCACCGGTTCAAAATGAAGAAGATGAAATGAATGAGAATGTTCCAAAGTTATTGTGCCAAATGGACAACCATCTTGGTAAGTTATCTTTCTTAATCAATATTATCTATAGCATTTAATAGTAGCTTGTACATGTACTTTAATTTGCAGTTGTATTTAAGCTGTTGCATGCAATGTGCAAACTGTACAAGGTACACTATTGGGTATCCATATGAACAGCTAAGCACATGACAAGTTAAAGGATGTGGATGGATGGATGACCTTTATTTAAACACGATAAGAATGTTAAAGCTACAAGCTTGTGGGGTCGTGTATAAATAATTAAGAACATAAAATAAATCATTATTTGTAAGATATAATATCACTATAATATTAAGTAATGTTAAAAATATTTACGAGGTTGTCAACCAATACATTACGAGATATTCAACAACTATGAGTGTCGACCAATAGATTATCAATTTGTATGTGAAATCTGCATTTCTATGCTGCATAGTCGAGGCGGAGGTAGTGTTGAATTTAAAATCCTTGAAATAATCTTTTGATCTTATTAGACTCTGGTCTTTATTCCTCATTATGCGAAATTCCGTTCTCATTGAGACAGATCATATTCCATAGAACGGTGCCTCTGTAAGCCAGCAAATCCTTCATGAATCTAGTGTCGAATTGTGGTACTGATAAGCAGTCTCCACCCCGTAATGAATACCCATTACACCTTTCTATGTAAATATTATTAGACAACAATTCAGGCAGGCTGTCGTTGTGTGCTTTAAAAAAGATCTTAAAAATGTCTATTTTATAATTGCGGGCGACCAGCGGAGCCCGCAATCCTAATCTCAACATTGGTTTCAAATGCATGCGCGGCAGTTATATAGCCTTGCAGTGACTCGAATTTAGCAAAAAAAGTCGTCCTTCCAAATATTTGTCCCTAGGGACACTAAGAACCAATGAAATGAAAGGACGTAATTTTAGCACAGGCGTTTTGACCACGCGAGACAAACACGAAGCAGCAGTAATTTGAGCACAGGCGTTCTGACAATTCTCACCAAAGCATAGCTGTTTCACCTTCCATAGTCAATTATCTTTAATGTAGTTGAAGGGCTCAAATAAAATGTAAATTTCGCCTTCTTGAAGCTAAGAATGTTAAGAATCACGTGCAGTTCATGCAGAAGTGGCGGTCCAGATCGCGGTCCATAAATTGGAATGCACACAACACAATTTTATCACGTGGACGACGTCTATTTCGTCGAAGAATCACGTGCAGCTCATGCATAGCTGGCGCGCCGTCCAATCAAAATAGAGCGTGTGAACTTGTGATCGGAACGTTTCCTGTCCGTGGGTATCGAAATCTTCCGGCCATTGCGAGAGATCTGTGTTGCTCCTTGGCGTTGTTGAACTGTAGAGCGAGAGCTGTGCTTCCATTCACCTTGGCGTTGATCCATTGAAGACTGGAACTGTAGAGCGAGAGCTGTGCGTCCATTTACCTTGGCGTTGATCCATTGAAGACTTGAATTGTAGAGCGATCGAGAGCTGTGCGTCCATTTACATTAATTATGTTATAGTTACAGTTTCAACATAAACATTTTAGTGCATGAATGTGCTTTCATTAATCTATTTAGAAAAGTTACATACAAATGTAACTAACAAAATATTATGACAACTACAACATTGTATTTTGTAAATTACTTTCCATTCCAGTTTTTAAATGAACATTAATGAATGCCCTTTCACTCATCTATGGAAAAATAGTTATACAGTCGAAGCTCTCTTAACGGACACTCTCGTAAGCGGACAGCTCTACTTACGGCCGCCTTGTTTGAAATCCCGTTTTAACTCCCACACAAACTCTGAATTTTTACATTCTCGTAAGCGGACATTCCCGTAAGCGGCCGCGGACACTTTCAGAGGTTATAACTTTGACTTTTTCTTTGTTTTTAAGCTCCTGTAAGCGGACACCCCAAAGAAACTGACCAGACTAATATAACTAACCAACCAGACTAATATAAACTGAAGCCTGACTGAAAGACACACAGGTCGTAAACATTTTAAACCGTATCACTACTTTTTGTTGAGGCTGTTAATGTTGAATATGTTGATGTTGGTTGCAATTATGATTTGTTGTTTTTAAAAGTCACTAAGTGAAAGTCCTATTACTGCAGTTGTTTTTAAAAAATCACTAAGGGGAAGTTCTATTACTGCAGTATACTCTTGGCGTCATTATATCGTAGGCTTGTAAAATATAGGGCGCAATAACACAAAAATGTGATTTAATACGGCGGTAGTTTTTTGTATTTCCACTACGGTACTGTATTTATTGTCAGCCGGGCAAGCTCTCGTAGGCGGCCATCTATCCCCCCCCCTACACCTCCAGTTACCGCTTACGAGAACCATTCTCGTAAGCGGCCAGCTCCAGTTACGGACACTTTTTTCGCGTCCCGAGGGTGTCCGCTTACGAGAGCTTCGACTGTATACAATACAATCATTTTGTTTCAGTTTTCTTAACAAACAGTTTGTGTTTTTAACAAATATAATTCCAAACAATATTGTGCATTTCTCTTTCCATTACATTTTCAAATAAATCACTGTTCCATTACATCAAATGACCTTGACTAAAGCAATATGACCGTTTTATAATCAACAGTGTTTTTATTTACAACGCGACAAAATAACCATTTTGTCAAACTCAACACAAAATAGAACTAGTGTATAATCAAACTGGTGTTACTGTTTCACAACGTCAGTAAAACCGCTCTTAGGTACCTTTGTCTTGTTTATGGGAAAACAATCACCCACACTATGCAACCCTTTATTGCCCTGCAAATATAAATGCCCAAAATGGAAAAAGAACACAACGCCACAATTATGAATTCGTTAACCTCAGTGAAACAAATCATGCCTAGCCCTCGCCCGCACTTCCTAACCTGTGGTTATTACTAGTATATAAAAATGGGATAGACAAACCAT
This sequence comes from Micromussa lordhowensis, assembly GCA_964020085.1. Classification (NCBI taxonomy): domain Eukaryota; kingdom Metazoa; phylum Cnidaria; class Anthozoa; order Scleractinia; family Lobophylliidae; genus Micromussa; species Micromussa lordhowensis. Next base: position 4,277,353 of record OZ026596.1, on the reverse strand, counting down.
TCAAAAGTGATGCAGTGTACCCTGTATGGCTGCAGTTGAATAGGTGAAATCGAATGGAATGGACAGCTGAGCTGAATGTTTGGACGGTATCCCTTCCTGCTGGAACAACTTATGAATGGCCTATGCATGGCTCTCTATTTCAAAACAGCTAGCTGTTAGAAATGTCTTGAATGTTTGTGCATACTGTAAGAGGTCATACGGAATTACTTTGTTGCTTGTATGGTTGCTGATCACAACCAGTTGCAATTTCATGTATTATTCATAAGTAAGTCTTGATTCTGTAATTAATTTGTGTGCAACTTTTTTGCAAACCATTCTGATTTTCA
>OZ026596.1:4256827-4276827 GCA_964020085.1 Micromussa lordhowensis | reverse complement strand
GCCTGTGTGAACTGTGTTCGTTGGTCTTGTGGTGGCAAATATCTTGCTACTGGTGGAGATGACAAACTTATCATGATCTGGCAAATGGCAAGGTACATACAAGAAACTACTGAAATACTTGTAATAAAAAAAATGATAAAAGTTATTTTAATTACAGCCAAAAATAATATCAATTTAATAATAACTTAAGATTAGAAACATACTGTACACCAAATATAACTTTAGTTACAGTTGTGTAATTTGATCAAATTTTTGATAGGTATTTGGCCCCAACAGCAACATTTGGTGGAAATAGTGGCAAATTGAATGTAGAACAATGGAGATGCGTTTATACTTTACGAGGTCACACAGGAGGTGAGCCAATAACCACACACACTTGTATCCACAATACACATGTAGTTTATAACTCTAACAATTGATGGAAATGCTGTTTTTGATATTATACAAATGTAGATTTTATCTTTGTTTTGTTTCATTCTTCATTAAATATATTGCTTTATAACATGCAAACTTTTCAATTGTGACTGTAGATGTGTTGGACATGGCGTGGTCGCCAGATGACAGCTTCCTTGCATCAGGAAGTGTTGACAACACAATCACAATATGGAATGCTCAAAGATTCCCAGGTTTGTAACCATGGTACAGCTTTAGAGCATGATTAAGTTTGTATAATCATCAGTTCCACTAGAAATGCAGTTTTAATTTTCATTTCACATGGAAGTGACTGCTGAAGTTTGATGCACTGTAGGGACTATCTGGGCTCTGGATTGAAGCAACTGAGGTTTAAGTTTGGCTTGCTCAAGACAGCTCACTCTAACAGAGCCGTTTCCCCATTCAGTCTGAGTACTAACAAATACTAGTAAATGCTCAGGGCAACCTGACGAAATCCTGTGGCTCAAGGAGGAGGCAGGTACAACTGTAGAAGGGGAAACCTGCAACATTTTATTTCTTCACTCAAAGCCATGGTCTAAGAAAAACTACAAGGAGCCCAAAGCTTCCTAACCATGAAATCCTGGGTGCCCAGTTGTCCAAAGGCAAAAGTTAGTTGCCTACAGGTACAGTGTATGGCACCTGGACACTTCAAGAGTACAGCTCTGTCACTACATTTAAACATGTGATGTACCTTCCAGAAGGAAAGCTATCCATGCACACCGCTCTGTACATTGTTATCTTATGCTTGGGTTATACTCGTTCACTAAAAAGCTTTCTGTCTGATTTGATTACCAGGATCTGGATTATTGATTCTCTTTTTAAAACTCCCCCACTTGCTTTTCAGATATTGTAACTGTATTAAAAGGACACAGTGGAATGGTTAAAGGTGTCACATGGGACCCTGTCGGTAAATATCTTGCGTCTCAATCAGACGACAAGACCTTAAGGGTGTGGCGAACATCTGATTGGCAACAGGAGAGTAGTGTAAGCGAGCCCTTTGCTGATTGCAGTGGCACGACACATGTCCTGCGCATCAGCTGGTCGCCAGATGGCCATTATGTGGTGTCGGCACACGCCATGAACAATGGAGGTCCTGTAGCCAAGATTCTTGAGAGGGATGGATGGAAAATGAAAATGGATTTCGTCGGGCACAGGAAAGCTGTTACATGTGTGGTGAGGGTTCTACATGTAAATGATAAATACCTGTAAGGTTTACAACTTTTGAAGTTTACTTTAATTGAAGATGTCATCCTGTCCTCAATAAAAAGAGAGAAAGTCTGATTAAATACAACATAATTTTAGAAACAAACTTTACCATATAATTATACCCATAATTATATGGTAAATTATACACTGTATTCCTATATTTGCTCTGTGTGGGAGGAGGCTCAGAATTCAAGTAATGGTTGACAGGAGAGGGAACAAGGAGAAAATTTGCTAAAGGCTATTAAATTGTCAGGCAATGGTTTCAAATTCTGCCGTTGGTAGTCTTTGAAGCTTATTTTCATTCATTTCAAATCAAGTGCTTGTTATAAACATTTACCCCATTTAGGCAATGTACACTGTACATGTAGTTGCGCAATCATATACAAGTCATGTAGTAATCAATCAAGTTAATTGTGAAATTACATGTGCCTCTGAACAGAGATTTAACCCCAAGCTGTTTGTGAAGAAAATCGGTGAGGACTCACCCAGACTCAAGGTATGTGGATCTTTGCTCTTTTAAAATTCATTAATTAGTAATGAACAATTCTAAGTGATGGTGCTGTTGCAAAGACTACATCAGGATTCTGTGAATAAAAATGCTACAAAACATCTATAATTAATAATAAAGGGCATTTTTGGCAATTGAGCAACATACATGTAATACAGTGTCATAAGCAATATTCAATTGCTAGAATACAGTGTAGCTAAATTTTCTTAAATTATTGAATTTTCCAAGCTCAGAAGTTCACTAGTGCCAGTTCCCTTAACATTGGCCAAGTATAACCTTGCAGGGAATGGTAAAGAATGCAAAGAGGTTGATGCCCCACACAGTGGATTGTGACATAGCTACAGAAATCCTATTTGATTAAGGTTGAAAAATGTTCTAGCTTGGATAATGATTTATGAAAGGCTGAGAATGGAATTTTTAATTAAATTATTTAATTAAATAACGCGAGTCCATTCATATGATTCTCCGAACAAAGTCAAACAAACATCCAAACAGATCCACGAATGTACAAGTGAGAAACATTATCAGAAGTCAATAATTCTCCTCCGCTTGAACGAGCTCAGCAACAACTTATTTGAAGGATAAGCTGGAACCAGCCATAGGACACGTGTAGGACTTTCATGCGACTCTTTTTACATGAGCCTTTCTGATCTAACAACCCAGCATTTTTGTGGAAAGCAATACAGTGAATATGTTTCACCAAATCTACATCTGCTGCCATTGTGGCACAGTGGAGCACATGTGCATGTACATATCATGTAGATGATCGCCTGCCTAGCAAGAGGTTGTGAGTTCAAATCCTGTGGGGCACAAAAGGTTTTAGTATTTTTTGTTTACTTTTTTTCTTATCTATGGATTAAAAAAATTTCACCGAAACACAGCGTTTGCCTTTCTGATGAGGAATCATTTGAAGTACATCGATTGATCTCAAACTCAAAGTATGTTAGCCTTATTTGAGCAATTAGTTATCACAAGTATCAAACCAACTACATCATTATCTGAGCTACAGTACAACTGTATAAATTATGTAAAAAGGACCAGTAGTAGAGTCTATCTTGTGGTCTTGCTAAAAGTTTCAGCTTTTACTTTCTAAACAAACAGTTTATTTCTAGTCTCCACAACAGCTTTTTCATGATTTATGATAAAAAAATTCTAATTTACAGTACTGCTCAAATGTAAGCTGACAGTCCCTCAGAGCTCAATACTCTAAACTCGATTCTCAATCCTCGATTCTCGAAAACTTCAAGGATCGAGGCTCGATTCGAGTGTCAAGACGTTTGAATACTTTGGAATGTCAACCCAAATGCATGACTTGGGTTATTACTACACACATTTTTAATAGTTTGCTCTGTCTCTAGCAATACTCTTGTTGTGCAATTGGAAGCAGAGACAGATCTCTTTCAGTATGGGTAAGTTCATATTTTGAGTTAACATCCATAATGGCGGTTATTTTGAAACTTTGAATTTACTTCATGTAAAATAGTATGGTAGTTGCAAAATGTTTAATTTTTGTGATGTCTTACATGTACATTAATAAACACAAAACACAAACAAACTCTCAAGAGTGCGCAGTATGAACTGGAAATCATCTTTAATGCTTAAACGCATTTGTGCCTTATGCATAAAATACCAAAGTTAAGTATACAACACACTCTGTAATTATAGTGGAATTATAATTCATTATTGATTGTGTGTTGTTTATTTCAACAGTTAACATCCCTCAAGAGGCCTCTGGTTGTCATGCATGACTTATTCAATCACTCAGTGATGGATGTGTCCTGGTAAGGTTTTATTTATGATGTATAACCCAGTGACAGATGCCTGTTAACAATCACACGATCTGAATGTCTATGCAAAGGCTATTTGGTGGTTGAACATAATTAAAGTATAAAAAGCCGATTGGGAGCATGCAGAGTTTAATTGAAGCATCGGTAAAGGTAAAGTCTTCATACGGGTCAAGTCGCCTATCAGGCCGGAGCTTAATCCGGTTTTTGTACCACAAAGTGACTAGGAGTATTTCTACTCCCCCATGGATGGGATGCTAGTCCCTCTCCAGGCTACCCCCAGCAAGAGGTTTGCCAGTACCCATTTATACACCTGGGTGGGAAGAGTCACTGTGAGAGTAAAGTGCCTTGCGTAAAAACACAACACAATGCCCCCAGTCAGGGCTAGAACCCAAACTGCTTGATCTGGAGACAAGTGCACTAACCATGAGACTGCCATGTCTCCCTACTACATGTACGTACATGTACTATGTACTAATTGAAACAAGTCTGAGTTATTAATCTTATTCTTCACTTTGTTTTATTGTTTGTTTGCTAATTCTATTTGTTTTTGCTTTTTTTTTTCACAGGAGTGATTCAGGATTTCAACTGTTGGTTTGTTCCTGGGATGGAACAGTGGCATATGCAGATTTCACGGCAGAGGAAGTTGGTAGACCAATGTCAGAGGAGGAAAAGGTACATTGGCACGTTTTTGTTATCAGACTATAAATAATCCCTTGAATTTAAAAAGGTCAGTCAGGTGTTTGCCTCGTCAGAATTTATTATACATGTACATTGTATGGCTGTGTCTCACAAGGACTGGGAACTACCGAATTCGCAAATTATATTGGCAGAAATCAATATTGACCGCGGTCTAGATTTCCTCATCTAGACCATCATCTAGACCAGTTACATTTTGCGGTGAAAAAGTTGCAAACTAAAAGACAAAGATATTGACAATTTTCCTCCAAAAATATTAGTGCAAGTGACAAAAAGACTGTTGAGATAAAAACTTAAAGTGCCACTATGACGAAAGTCACATCCTTCAAATCTGAGCCATTCTAAGACATAAACAAGTAGCCTATACAAGAGTAAAAATGTTGTTTACTGTCTTCAAATATCTCTGTTCGTTCCAGAGATATTCAAGTTTCTAAAATATGCAAATTAACCAAGTGATGACATCATAGACTCAACCGCATTTTGATCAAATATGATAAACAAGGATATCTCAGTCAATTTGTGTGATAAATGTTTGAATTTTTACAGTAAGATTCTGCGAGTGGTGCTCCACAATATGAGCTTAAGGCGGGGGTAAACGTGAAGGCTGTTTTGAGGTCACAAGCAACACTAAATCTCTCTGCTTATCTCATTAACCACTGTTTGGCGGTTTTGTGTAAATTTTTGGGTAATTTTTGGGCATTTTGGGAAAGATATTTTTTTTCTCAAAGGATAGGTTAAATTGAGGAAAATATGAAATGTTGAAGATTTGATGGATTTGGAAAATTGAAATTTGAAGTGAAGAATTAGCAGACGGATACCAAACAGTCCCCTAGCAACCTGGCTCTCTCTTCTCCTAACAATTTCCTTTTTTATATCACTTCAAATTTCACGCCTATTCATGTTTACCCCCGCCTTAACAATTTTTGTTACTATAGCAACATACTAGGTTCCAGACCTCCACAATATTAAAGGTTTTTCTCACCACTTTTAGGGTTCTATATTGATATTTGCCAATGGTGCCTCATCTGCATAATCCAGCAAGCATATACATGTAAATACATTAGGTTGAGTTCATGGCCTTGTTTAATGTTTTCCAAGCTTATAAAATCACTAAATATTGATATCAGACTAGAGGGGACTGGAAAAGAGTCAGTTGCCATGGGAATGGAAATTGTTATAGTTGTAGATGTGTTGCATTTAGAACTATTAGGCTACCAAGTTTCAATGGTTTCTGCCGCAAATTGACCGAGATAGCGCTGTTTATATATTTCATGTAATATTTGGTTGAGTGTATGACGTCATCAGTAATCTCATTTGCATATTTTACTCATTTTTCAAACTTAAATATCTCCTGAACCAATGCAGATATTTGAAAACAGTAAACGGCGTTTTTAACCGTTTGTAGAATTCTATGTGATTAACCTACAAAATCAAGGGGTAAAAATTTGATCATAGTAGCACTTTAAGAGGACAAGCAAACTTTGGCAGATTTAAGTGTTCAGCTCATCGACGTTTGTAAAGTTGACATTTGACGTGGTGCTAGTGGGAAAGAAAGGCATTCTATCATGTTGCAAATGCCTTTTGAGTACTTACACTGTAGATTGGAGCTACATATAATTAATTGGTTCAGGCTGAAAATCTCCAAAGTATCCAAAAAAATGTGTTTTTTGGCAAAAAGTTTGGGGAGTCAATGGGTAACCCAGCTTAGTCAGTCTTTATGGGGGAATCTTGACCTCGGTCAAAATCAATCAAATCAAATCAAATCAAATCAAATGTTTGTTTTATAGTGGACATGCACTTAGCTACACAAGCTAGTTTACAGGCATGCCACTCAAACAGCTGAAACAAATAATTCAAATTTAAACATAACATTGTTAAGAATCCCAACTGGCCGGAGGCAGACCAGTTGGCTATTTACAAGTGTGGCCGAGGATTTGATCTCGGGCGTTCCGTGAAACAAATCCAGCTTGTGGCCAGAGCGGGACTCGAACCCGGGACAGCTGGATTGCGAGTCCGACGCGCTGACCACTCGGCCACGCTGCCTCCTGTCTTGTGTAATTGGACCTCACTGTGTTTGGTCTGTACGCATGACTTCGGTCATGATTCTCCCATACAGACCGACTGTACAGTTAATAAGAGCTAAGTAACAACTTAAATAAACTAAAGGTAGTACACAGTGCAGTCACCTTACATTAAATCTTTTTCTGTACAGGAAAAGTTTCACAAGCAGGTCTATGGTGTTAGCATTAGTAGTGGCAAGTCTAACTTTGCCAGTTCAATCATTGAAAATCCTGAGATGTTAAAGATACAGCAGAGGCACGTCATGAAGCAACAGACACTAGCCAATACCAACAAACCACCAGCACCTCCTCCTCCGCTCATCCCATCTGGGACACCCATTAAACAGGACTCCACCACAATGAATGGTAAGTGGGATTATTTCAGGTTAACCCTTTCCTGCACATGTAGCTTCAAGCTCAATGACAATACAACTGCACAAAAGACTTTGTCTTAACCAGGAGTTTCGTGAAAGTTTTCGGCAGGAGGGCAACTGGTTTTCACAAGGGGGCAAAACATTTTGAACTGAACTTGTTTATGGAAAAACGTTTCTTGTGGTGGTCAAACCAGGTGGGCTAAATTGTCTGCAGATCCAGTCAATTTGCTCAGACTGTGCCCAGCCCACATTGAAACCCGTGGTTTACACTAGAGGGAAATCTGTGATCACATTTCTTTCACCATTTGCACACTGGTGGGTGAATAAAATAGAATGTCCTGGTTTGGTTGCATCTCCAGATATTTTGAATCCTAAATATACATGTAAACTGAACACAATGTACTTCATGAACATTTAGTATACTATAAAACCTGCAATATTTTGTGTTGTAAGCAATCCTTCAATTGAATCCTGAAATGTTTTTCACCTACTTGGTCTTGGTGACTGTATTGTGCTCTGGGCCGGGTTGTTCGAAAGCTGGTTAAAACTAACACAGGATTAAAAGTTAACCACAGTATCCACTTTTCTTGTTTAAAAGTTTGAGATTACTGAAGCTCAAAACTGAAGGACAAAATACATAAACAGAAACCCTCAGAAAAAATACAAGACTGAAATCAAAACTGTATTGTGCTCTGGGCCGGGTTGTTCGAAAGCTGGTTAAAACTAACACAGGAATAAAAGTTAACCACAGTATCCACTTTTCTTGTTTAAAAGTTTGAGATTACTGAAGCTCAAAACTGAAGGACAAAATGCATAAACAGAAACCCTCACAGAAAAAATACAAGACTGATATCAAAATTCTCGCTAATCCTGGGTTAGCTTAATCGGGCCTTGAACAATCTGGCCCTGATTTCCAATGCGCATTAAGAAAATGAACAGTCGGGAATCTTACAATGTATACCTTGAGTGCCCATGAATCTAAATACTCTATAAATTATACTATGAGTGCACCAACAATTTATGATTCCAAAACAGTCTCCCTAGTATAAATAAAATCAAATTGGTGTTTTTCTCTGTTCTCGTAACCTGTCTTCCTGGAATTGTATTGCTATCATTATGAGAAATTAGAGGTTGATATTCTTTCTGTATTTCAGGGAACACCTCCAGTAAAAGTCCTACGTATTGCTTAACCAGTCCTGTCACAAAAAGCCCAGTAGATCCTGTTGTAAGTGTGTGTGTATGTTCATGTACTATGCGAGTCAAAAGTGTTGGGAATACTTACATGTATCCTGACCCGTATGAAACAGTTCTCACTACAGTAGCATCGGAGTAAGTTGAACAGACCCCTTTATCCCCTCTCCATTGGCAACTTTTGCCGTTGCTTGGGGTGAGAGGGGTCGGGAGAAAATTGTGGAATGGGGGGGGGGGGGGGGGTTTAAGGGGTGCACAAAAACACCTTGTTCTAACGCCAGTAGTACGTTTTGACTACATGTATGTTGCTCAAAAAATTGTCCTGACTTCATTTACCGTCTCGTACATGTACATTCTAAACAGACGTACATGTACATGTATACCAACTTCTCAACCCATTAAACGTGGTCTCCTTTAAAAAAGATACTAATGAATTAAGCGTTTTGGGAATGATTTCAACAAAGCTCTTCAGTAAGATTCGCAATACTTCTAATTTATCGCTAATATTCTAGATTATTTTTTCTGGTTCAGTTGTGTGTTAGATTTCACGTGAACTGACTCGCGAGTGTTTTAATGTGGAAAATTTGCATGTACTTTGCCTCTGACCTTAGCGTTTTCCTTTCCGGTATGTAGAATGTGAAGGAGAAACAAGTGGAAACAAGGACAAAAGATGGTCGACGCCGTATAACTCCACTTTTGGTTTCAACCATGGAAGTTAGGTGTGTTGTGTCTCGCTCTGTTTCAACTGCTGTCGCTGCGGGCGCTCCATAATCTTGTGTTCAAGGCAATTCTCTCTTTCTTCTCACCCCACGAAAAGTCAGCCTTATAAATTGAACTTCATACTCAGTCGCTGCGTACTCTAAGTGGTTCTTACTTTCCCTAAGTTTTAAATTGTGCGGCCATTTTCCCGTTCGCTTTAATCCATTTTCACAGAGCTTTGGGGGAAACTGAGAGAACGATGGAAATCCACGTAAAGCTGCCTTTAGTTAGAAGAGCTCAGTCACAGCATTTTAAAGTTATTTTGGCCACCGACAAAATTACCTTTTAAGTGAAGGAAACCTGAAAATAGTAGTTTACTAAGATAGGAAAACACCAAAGAGATAATAATAAACCATAAAGGAACAAGCATGGAGCATGAAGAAGATTAACGCTGATTACAAACGACGAACTAGAAAAATTTAGGCTAAACTTCTCAAGATGCGCAAACTGTTATTATAGATGGACCGCGCTTCTGTGTAAAGCTTAGCTTTCTTCTAGAACTCTACACACACACACGCGCGCACACAGACTATTTGATTTATTTTTATTTTGATCTGTTCAATAGTGATTCGCCCCTTCCATTTGGAGGCTCCTCAGCGGCCATCTCGCCTCCGGGTAATTCAAACCTGAGCGGTACATCTCAGGCATCCTCAGCTATTCCAACCACGAGTCAGGTAACAAACTGAAGACTTCTGATCAGCAATCTTCGTCGGGGAAGACTGCACTGTAGCATAAACTTACAATCCGAAATAGCATGCCCCAAAATTTACCACTCAAAAATTGCAGTACATGCAATTATGCGGTAGCCTGCGAACACAGGCGTATTTCCGGCTGTCACTTGTGGTTCCGCGTCTGCGTTCGCAAACTTATTATGTGGTTCCTCTCCAGTACTTCTAAGATGATGCGCCGGAAGTCAATTCCAAGCATTTAGAACTCCCCACAACTTGTGCAAGCCGAAAATATGTCTTTCGGGACGAGTCTGTAGTATCCAACGTAGCTCGACGTTTTTTGCCTTTGTTTCCTAGGACTGAAATGGGTGCTTCTATAGCCTCCCCACGACATTTACAAGTTAGGCTGTTCCAGGCTTTGTGGGAAGGCGTGGGAACGTTTGAACGTTTAAGCGTGGGAACGAGGGGGATCTGGGGTAGAAAGGGCCCGCCCTTTTTCGCCCTTAGCCCCTCCGCTTTGTTGCACTCGTTCTTCGCGCGGGCTCCTCACTGCTAACTGATCGCCTGGAACAGGCTATCTGCAAGCAAAAAACCGTCTTTCCGGGCGAATTCCAGATCTTCGGAAAAATGATAATGTATCCTGAAAGTACGTGCAATATATCGACTTTTTTCATTGCTTGCATTTTTTTAATCAGTTTAAATTGGCTCGTTTCCGATAGAGTCGTCAAGACTCGACAACAGTTGTATAGGGAATTTGATTTTCCTGAGAGTACGTAACTACAGCCTCAAAGGTGTGATCCGAAGTTTAGTTAAATAAAGTTACAATAAAAGTGATGCTCTCACTTCTTCCCGATCCGGAATTCTACAGGATGTAAGTTCTTATCTAACAAGGTTAGGAAAAGCTTGTTGATGTTTTTCTTACTGTGATCTAGACTTTGGTAGCTCTGGACTCTAGAATTGGAGAAAATGCGACAACTGGATTTACAAGCAAGTAAGAAGCATTTTACTACTGTCATTCAATTATTTACCGTTTAGGGTCCAGTCATTCAAAGCGTGGATAGCGCTATCCACCATACAAATCGCTATCTCGTGGATAAGTGTTAACAAAACAAACCACTCTATCCGCTGGATAGTGATCTTTTTTCCCGGTGGATAGCGCTGTCCATGTTTTGAACAACCGGGGCCAGTTGTACAATCGTGTGGTTCACAGTTCTTTGTGATATACCAGCGAACAAGTTTACGAAGCCGTAAATACAGCAATTTTAAATTCATTGGGTACAGGACAACCTTTTTATGAAAGAACTTTGTCACGCAAAAGTTTTTACGAACAACTCGGATTCGCACTTGGGTTTCATAGGTTTACGTTGTACAATTTCGTAGTTATGTCCCTTCAGGCTGATTTCCCTTTCGTAAACGGTCTATGCCATTTTAACGGTCGATGCCATTTTCGTAAACGGTTTATGCCATTTTTAACGGTCGATGCCATTTTCGTAATTGGTTGATGCCATATCTGCTTTAGTTTAGGCCTGGACAAGGTAGAAACTGGTATAATTTGTTGATGGAGTAAAATGCACTCACCGAATGCTTAATTGTTCATATTCACACTGGTTTGCTTGCGGTTAGCTCTTATTTGATGTTTGGGGCAACTCTATTATTAATGTTTAAGAATGTCACGTTTTATAATTAAATTTTGGGGAAATTTGGCGGATCAACCTGGTAGTGTAGTGGTATAAGAGGGATGTCAGGAAAAAGAGGTTCCGGGTTCGATACTAGGTGGTTACTTGCAAATTTTACTTTTTCTTTAATTTAGTAGAGAAAAATTCGTGTACAGTTGTAAAAAATTTTTAAGTGTCGCGGAAATGGCAAAGACCGTTTACGAAACGGACAACTGCGTCCCTTCAGCATTGTATCGCTAAGCGAATATACGTCATAACCATGAAATGCAAGCTTGTGACCTTTACATGAAGTATGGTCCTGGTTGAGTCCAAGTAGAGTCCTAGTTTATTTACAGTGGATTAATAGTCAAGTTCAAGCTACATGTAAGCCGCATAAACAATGCAATCCATGAAGTACCATAAAATATGCCAGCACCTCTGCAGGGTCAGTAAGCACCTTTGACAAACTCACTGCTTACGTCTAGGAAAGAAAACTGTATGAGAAATTATTTACTAGCATGCGTAGCGCCGGATTTCGCGCTACTAATTACTGTATCTTGTGCAATTTTCAGCTAAGTTCAAAAACCAAACCAATATACATGTAGTCACTCTAGCCAATCACAAAGGAAAAAAATGCAATGAGCCAATCAAAACTTGAAGTGAATACATCTAGCTGACGCAACGGAAAGCGCGGGAAAACGCCGGAGTGCGAGTGAGACACAACTGGCTTTGGTTTTATTTCTGATTGGATGAAAAAGTGGCGCGAATTTCTTTTAAGCCAATCGTGTAACGTAGTAACGCAAAGTCAATTGCGTTTCAACGCTCATTTAAAACCGCTGTATCGTTAGATCTAAAGACAAGACTCCAGAAAAAGTCGAGATGCTTCCTGTAAAAACCGTCTCCGCCACTATGAAGCCCATCACGGCAGCAAAAGCTGCCTCTACAACGACAACAACTGCATCAGCGACAGCTGCGACAACCACTGCTACCACCATTGCAGTGAAGAGAAAGGCAGACACTCCAACATCGCATAGTAAAAGAGCCAGGAAAGATGGCAGCACGTCTGGTTTGTATCCCTGGAATTTAATTTGCTGTTTAATGTAAAAGTTTTACGTAGTTAGTCCTGTCAGTTTTTTGGAAACCATCGCTTGTCCAAGATATATCAAGTACGCGTATTCATTCTCACTGTAACAGGCAAATAGTATTCGTGTTCTTTCCAATTTCAGTTTTAGCGCCGAGTTCAACTCGGGGAATACCGCTCTGTAATTATATCATTATTGACTTTTTTTTAGGTTCAAAGGGTTCCAGTAGCTCGAGTACGGTAAGTTCATTTTAGTGGTAGCTTTTAGAATAGCTTAGAATGAATTAAAGATAAATTGAAGAACGTTTCACAGCACGTTGTGCGATGCATTCCAAACATTTTCTTACATTTTCTTGACAAACCTTAGACTTGAGCTCAGTTAGGTGAAGGATGTGACATTTTCATCCAAGTATTGCTTTGCTGGAAGAAATGACCAAACGTACATTTTTCTTTATGCATAATTTTTCTCCACCACGACAAAGGATGGAGATGTTTGATGAGCTCAAAATGCGAATTCTTCTTATTGTTTCCATACATTTCTTACAGAATTAGTTCAGAGAATTTATTGGTACAACAGGGCGGTTTCCCTAATTGGATGATTTTCTTTATTCTCATCACCTGAATGCTTGACATTGTATTGTTACTGCGAGAGAGAAATCGGATTTTGATCACTCTTGTTTCTTCACAGTCCAAACAGCGAGATGATAGAACCGACCAAGAGGAAAGCGTTGATGTTTCCTCGCACATGAGGCACTCTGTTGCCATTCCTTACCCGACTCCCCAGAAAAGCCTCGCAATGCAGGTAACTGCGTTACTGTCTATTAAGTCACAACGTCAAATATCGTTCGACAGAGAAATAAGCTGCCCCCCCCCCCCCTCCGGTGGGAGCTGAGTATCCCATATATCGCTAATTTTTGGCCTAAATATCCCGTATCCCGTTAATTGTCACTGCAAAAATTAACGATTTTCCTACTTGATATCCCATTTTATCTGATCTAAGTATCCCATGTCCCATTAATTTCCTCTCAGATATCCTTTATCCCATCAATATTTTACTTAAAGTTCCCGTATCCTGAAAACCCCTAATAGGGTCTCAGTAATCTGTGGTTACAGTCGTCCAGCTTATTTTTTATGCTTTTTTTATAATCGTAACCGCAGATCAAAGGTTCTGGAGGCGAATGTGCCCTTACTCTCGACTTAGATAACAACTTGGCAAGCCAAGGTAAAGTATTTGCGTATAATCATATGGTAAACCCAGTTTATCGATACATTTGTAATTTAATTTTAGCTGGGTTTTCTCAGTATCCAATAAGGCGTTTGGATTATCGCTGTTTCCTGGAACCGTAAACTTCCGACCCTCGTTTCTTTCCCATTTCGAAATAAAAGCTGTCTTTGGGGCTCGCTACTTTGGGAGGTTCGTTACTTTCGAGGAGTCGCTACTTTCGGGGAGCAAAAATCGTTACATAAAATTGGTGCGGCTGACCTCTTTTTACGAAATAGGGGACGGGAATTCGTAAAAAACAGTTCTTCAAAACGTGAGAAACCATTCTTTGTTCCAGTTTAAATCTATGTTGTTGCCATATGGGTGCGCTCTTCGCGTCTAGATCGTGTTGTCAGTTGTCGGTAGAAAAGCAAATCAGATACCTTGCACTGTTTGTACTTCATGAGGCACTACTGTGTTAGTCTGCTGTAGCAATATCTCCGTGCGTTCCCGTTAAAAATGAACTGAATTTGAATCAAAGTTTCCTACGGTACGTTCCTGTTACTGGATGAAAATTATACTGGTTTTGTCTTAACACGGCGCAACATTTAACTGGTTAATGAAGTACGAGTGGACATTTCACACCTTCTCCTGTTGTTCAAGTTACCGTAACCTTTCACCTGACTATTGATTGGAGAAATAAATATACTATATATCTTTTTGGTGTTTTTCTGTCTTAGCAAACTACTATTTTCAGGTTTCTTTCAATTTAAAGGTAATTTTTTACATTGTCCAAATAACCCCAAATACCGTGACTGGGCTCCTCTAACCCGTGCAACGATCATTTGCCCCGCAAAGTCTGTCAGCTCAGGTGTAAGAAAATTCGTGCTTTTCAAAATGATAGACAATCCCTATCCCAGCGACAAAGCGAAGCTCTAAGAGCGGGCGCGTTAAATAATATCCCACCAACATTTTGAACACTGGGAGGCGCGGTGGCCTCATGGTTAGTGCGCTCGACTCCGGAGCGAGCGGTCCGGGTTCGAGCCCTGGCCAGGGACAGTGTGTTGTGTTCTTGGGCAAGACACTTTACAGTGCCTCTCTCCACCCAGGTGTATAAATGGCTACCTGCTATTTGTTGGGGAAACCATTGCGGGGGAGTGACCTGCAATGGACTAGCTTCCCGTCCAGGGGAAGTAGAAATACTTCTAGCCGCTTCATGCTACAGAAACCGGGATAAGCTCCGGCAGCTATGAGCCAGCCTTGGCTCCAAGGCTTCACTTATTGAATGAATATGAACAATTGTGCACCACCGTTATCAGTCTTTTGTTAGTAATGGTAAAAGGACGGAGTGGAGTTCAATAGCCCATTTCCGAGCTATTAAAATTCTAACATGGCTCCGAGGCTTGGGGGAATAAACCAAAAGAAATTCATTATTCATCCCTCAATCTCGATGTGATTTCTTTTGTTTTATTCCCCCAAGCCTCGGAGCCAAGTTAGAATTTAATATATCGGAAATGGTCTATTCGGTCTGTAATCATACGAGATTCGTTTATCACGATTATGATTACAGACCGAATTGGACGACACAAAGTCTCATTACCAATTTATCATAAAAATTACAATTTCCGAGAATAGAAGCTACAAGTTATAAAGGAAAGAAAATTTGCATTAGAAGACTGACAGGCGAAAATTGTTTCATGTCGCTCTCAAATTGAGATTGGTTGATTTAAACTACAACATTGAATGTGATTGGCTTATTGAAATGTCCGATAACAAACTGTCCGATTACAAACTATCCGATAACAACTTGGCAAGTGAATTAGTGGAAAATAGGAGTTTTTTAAACCAATCACAATCAAGGAAATTGTAATTTTTATGATTATTACGATTATTATTTTTTATTTATTTTTTAATCCGTCATCAGTCTTGCTTTATTTGTTTCCACTGACTCTTTTAGGACCCAGAGTGCACGTGCTGAAATGCGGTAGCGATGGCAAGCCTCTGTGGGAGACCGTAATAATGAGCCCTGGTATAGCCTTGGCTGGGAATCGGTGAGTTGCTGTCGTGTACAAAAGGCTTTTCGTGATTACGACTCAAAAAAAAAGAACGGGTGGGGGTTGCTCGTCGGAAATTTGAAAAACAAAACCCTAACTGGTACCAAGATCTTGTTTTGTTAGCGTGGCTTGAAATTTGTTTCAGCCTTAGAGGTACCAATTCTAAAACAACACATTATGTCCTGTCTTATTTTTTTCAGCTCTATACCCTAAAAGGTACCCAGGCTCAACACTCTAAGAGGGAACAAAACCTTATTTTTATATAGAAGTCCTCCCCCCCCCCCCCCCGGGAATTACGGTGCTAACGAAATCAGTCGGTATTTCTGCTAAGTTATCTATATTTCGGTGAATAAATGTCAGAGTGATGAAAAAATCCCGCCATTACGTTTTAGCCGTCTATGGCATAATGCGTGCCATCTTGCTAACATTTCAGCCGTTTTGTTTTATTTCGAAGGCAAGTGATCTGTGTGGCTTGTGAAAACAGAAGTATCGACATGTTTTCATCCACTGGACGAAAGTAAGTAACCAATTCCTGTAGTCCTGTTTTGAAACATTTACTTCGAGTAAGGATGGAAAATCCTGTCGAACCTCCCTTAAGGTCACGTGATTAGCGCGCGCGCAGTAAAAAGCGGAGGCTTTTTCTTTGCGGCTGGACCTCGCCATGTAGGTAAATCGTCATTTTCTCGAGAACGAGCGTGGTGACCTATCATTTTTTCTGTTGTATTGAATTGAGTAGTGGATTTCTCTATGTAAAATAAATATGGGCCAATTCTCAGTGTTGAGCAAGAAGCAATCGTCGGAAACGTGAATATTGCAAGCAGTCATGGTGATATGATGAGGAAATTTATATGGTATAAACAACGTCCTGTTTCTCCTAAACGAACCTGGGGACCCCTCATTTTTATTTCCAAATTTAAGTTCCTACAATATAAGCAATCAATAGGCAAAGTTTGGCAAAATTCTCATTGTAGGTTCTATTTCAGTGGAATGACCTTAAGCCGTTACGTCAAAAGTGACCTCTTCAAATTTAAATCCCAAATTGTCGCTTGCTGGAGATGGTAGCTTATCACAGGGCGTCTAAATTGCCTGTTACTTTTTCAGAGGTCAGATCCATGCGAAAATGCTTAACACAAACCATGTGTAAAGTCTATTATGTAAATCGACTGATTCGTGCACGAATCTTCACAGTAACACAAAAAAGTAATTCCTGGTTTGAATAAGGAAATTTACAGAAAATCCGCTTTGAAAACGGTGAAGATATTTGAAGTCGATGACAAACTTGTTGCCTACTTGAAGATATTAGTTTTCAAATTGTGTGATCCGAGGGACGTGCCTGGTTTTGCGGTGATCACCTTCACATCTGTTTTTGTTCAGAATCCTGCCATCCATGGTTCTAGACTCGCCAGCTTCCATTCTGCAGTGCAGTCGTCATTACGTCATGGTCGTCACCTCCTCAGGAGGAGTGTTCGTTTGGTGAGTATTACATGAGGATCTCTATGAAAGCTTTTTCCCGCGTATATTTACTACAGTTTTCAGCAAATATCAAATAACCGTTTTCCTTCAAGTTTTTAATTTCTTTGTTATTTTGAATAAGTAATGGTAATAGGACTGAGTGGAGTCCAATTCGGTCTGTAATCATACGAGTGATAACAAAATCGGACGACCGCGCAGCGGGAGTCCGATTTGTTTATCACAAGTATGATTACAGACCGAATTGGACGGCACGTCAAAACGAGTCTAAGTGCGAAACCTTTCTTATCAAAATGAGTTTGATTCACATGAAAATGAACCTGTAGGCGGAACTCGTTTTCATATGAATGGTTTCGCACTTAGACTCGTTTTGACACGGAGGCAAAAAGGGAACTCAGAAATGGCCTATTAATTAACAATTATTCCATGAGCGCGCGTTGGATATGAGATGATAGATAGCCAACGAGGGGCGTAGCGCCGAGTTGGCTATGATCATCTCATATCCAACAAGGGCGAGTGGAATAATTGTTTTATTAAAAACGCCCCCAAAATATAGAAAACTAGACTACAATAAAAACAAAAAGGCCCAAAAAATCATGCATACGCTCCCCATTTTTGTAGATCATGGTATAATGGCTCATATACCATGTTGGCTAAGCCAATGAAAACTTTCGAATTGCATTATCCAATGATCCAGTTTTTAATAATCATAATTATTTTTTTCTCCATCTTCTCAGCGGTCCGGAATCCTGAATCCTTCAATCTTATTGGCTAATTGCGCACGCTCCAGCGCTCCGTATTTTCCCATCCGGACCCCGAGTTACGGACCGCTCTCAAATTTCCAACTGAAGAAACGTTTCAAGCTTTTTGTAACAGCGTAAAAGTGTTGTAAACAATGCAAACGTTTTGGACAGAGTCAAATAATTATGGATTCCGATAACGAGAGCTATCATAGCGAAAGTGAATTTTATTATCCTGACGAGGAAAACGTCCTTAAAGAAAACAAAACTTTAAGAAACACAAGCAACAGCAGTGAAGACGAAGAGATGTCCCGAAGAAAAAAATTAACACGTTATTTGCCGTCCTTGGTCGGTCCGTATTGGGAAAAACTGTGCCCTTGGTCTTGAGTACGGCCTCGGGCACAGTTTTTCCCAATACGGACCTCCCGGACGGCAAATAATATATATATCTATTACAATTTCCTAGTAAAGAAGAATAGTCAAGTTATGAAAGAAAGGGAAATTTGCATTAAAAGACTCACAAAGGAGGCGTAAATTGTTTCATGTCGCTCTGAAATTGAGATTTGTTGATTCAAACAACAACTTTGAATGTGATTGGCTTATTGAACTGTCCGATAACAAACTGTCCAATAACAAACAGTCCAATAACAAACTGTCAGATGACAAACTGTTCGATAACAAACTGTTCGATAACAACTTGGCAAGTAAATTAGTGGAAAATAGGAGTTTTTTAAACGAATCACAATCGAGGAAATTGTAAGTCTTACGATTAGCCAGGAAAACACCGAAACGTTTGTTGTTTAGGTCTTTTGCGTTAAGCTATTGGAAAAAATACTTGTTTGCGTGACGCTGAATGTCAATGACAATAACTTTTAATAGGGACACGAAGAGGGTGGCAGCTGTTTTGAAAAACGAGCCAGTTCTTCCACTCTTATCAGGTAAGTTCTGATTTTATAAAAACTATTTTGTTTTTAGAGCACTTGTATATTGGTCACTAGAACTTCTGCGAGGTTATTGTATTGGTTTAAGGGGGCAAGTTTCTAAAGAAACTGTGGTGCTGCGTCGGTGGGAGTATTGCAAGATAATTTGGTTTTATCAACTGGGTTGATAATGTGAATTGTCCACCGTAAAGAGATTCGGAAGCTGACGTTTCGAGCGTTAGCCCTTCGTCGGAGCGAATCAAGGAATTGTGGGTTGTGTGTGGTTTATATACAGAAATGTGGAGCTACGCTATTGGTTGGTGCCTGGCAACGTGAAAAACAACAGAATGAATTAGTTGAATGAAAAGCGTTCGTTGATACCGTGAGGATTAAGAGTGCCGATTTGAAAAATAAATCTTTGTTCAAGAGTTTTACGGCTTTCTGTGCCTCCTTGATGTAGGGAGAGGCCGCAGACTGCCATATGTTGCTTAGAATGATTCGGCATATTAAAGTGTCTAGCAACCGGTTACGTTTAGAAGCGTCTTTATCGTCTTTCTCTACGTCGCGAAGGTGTTCTCGGAAACGGTCGCCTAGTCGTCTACCTGTTTCGCCGATATATAACTTTTTGCAAAGAGTGCAAGTTATACAGTAGATGACATTGGCTGAGGTACAGGTAAATTGATCTGTGATCTTAATGGATCGCTTGGGTCCCGACAATTTCTCAACGTTGTAAATGAAAGGACATGTTTTACATCGCGCGCGTGCGCATTTAAAAGTTCCAGGTTGTTCAGTCGTTTTGAATGCACTTCTAACTAAAAAGTTACCTATGTTTTTGTCGCGTTTGAATGAAATTAATGGCGGTTGCGAAAAGATTCTACCAGTATCGGGATCATTTTGAAGTAATTTAAAGTTTTTGAGGTTTATGCACCAGTGTGCACTACAAACCCACAGATTCTCATAGCTATTTGTTGTATTCATCTTCACATCCATCACACGTCAAGAATTCTATTCCTTATTCTCAGTTTCTTAGACTTCGTCGCCTTTGTAGTGAGGACTCTGATTTTTCCTTTAAATCAGAGGAAATGTGCAATTTTTCGACAAACGTGGATATCCTGCCTCTGTTGTTCAAGCAGGCCATCATCGTGCCCAACAAATTGATCGGCAGTCAGCACTACAAACGTCTCAGAAGGAGAATAAT